>VWZE01024394.1:61172-77311 GCA_013396675.1 Eubucco bourcierii | reverse complement strand
TAACCAAAAAAAAAAAAAGGATTTACAGCAGCAGGTTTACTCAGGAATTAGCAACAGCAATGATCCAAGAGCTTGATTTATGAAGAGAGGCTGGAAGAGCCAAATATGTGAATTAATTCTTGCTAGAATAAATCCTGCCATCTTATCCTGGCTGGCTCCTGCTGAGATCTTGGGGTGGGTTGGGGAGGAATTTGGATTTGCCTGCTATAGGAGAGGCAATCCTGATGACAGAGCCTCTCTTTTCTGGATCCTTCTTCTGGTCAGAACTTTCTCTGCATGGGACTACGTAAAGTGGTCCCTGCGCCAAGGATGTTGCAGCCCAAATTCAACTTTGCACTTACAGGCACAGGGAGAAAGGATGCAGAGTCCAATGCCTGCAGGCATTGGTTGAGGAGCGCTGGTTGTGCCCAGGAGTCTGACCTAGGCAAAGGGGGTCTTTGCCCCCAGGAGGAGTGCCTGCAGGCAGTGATTGAAGAGCACTGGTTGTGCCCAGGAGTCTGACCTAGGCAAAGGGGGTCTTGACCCCCCCAGGAGGAGTGCCTGCAGGCAGTGATTGAAGAGCACTGGTTGTGCCCAGGAGTCTGACCTAGGCAAAGGGGGTCTTGACCCCCCCAGGAGGAGTGCCTGCAGGCAGTGATTGAAGAGCACTGGTTGTGCCCAGGAGTCTGACCTAGGCAAAGGGGGTCTTTGCCCCCAGGAGGAGTGCTTGCAGGTAGTGATTGAAGAGCACTGGTTGTACCCAGGAGTCTGACCTAGGCAAAGGGGGTCTTTGCCCCCAGGAGGAGTGCTTGCAGGTAGTGATTGAAGAGCACTGGTTGTGCCCAGGAGTCTGCCCTAGGCAAAGGGGCTCTTTGCCCCCAGGAGGAGTGCTTGCAGGTAGTGATTGAAGAGCACTGGTTGTGCCCAGGAGTCTGCCCTAGGCAAAGGGGCTCTTTGCCCCCAGGAGGAGTGCTTGCAGGTAGTGATTGAAGAGCACTGGTTGTGCCCAGGAGTCTGCCCTAGGCAAAGGGGCTCTTTGCCCCCAGGAGGAGTGCTTGCAGGTAGTGATTGAAGAGCACTGGTTGTGCCCAGGAGTCTGACCTAGGCAAAAGGGTCTTTGCCCCCCACGAGGTCCTGGGGAACAGATGCTTAGCCGTGGGCATGCAATCACATTAGGAGGGAATTTTAAAACTGTGAAGCGCTCTTAGCCTGAGACCTGTCAGGCTGGGCACAGGGTCTCCAAGTGCTCCCAGTGCCATTCCATAGGATGTTCAGGTCCAGTTTGGGCTTCCTTATAGGTCTGAAGAGAAAATATTTCCATCAGCCTGCTCCACCGCAGTAAACTGCTGCCCATGCAGCTGGGATGCTTTCTGCTCTGCCCTGATAAAATTTGTCCACACCTTATTTGTAAGCAAGCTGAAAACTTAAGCTGGGGACCTGTCCTTCCTCCCCTTGAAGATAAGTCCTTGGAGTGACATTCGTTGCTGGCCACACAAGTTATTTCTGCCCCAGGTCAGAGATTTCCAGGAGAGAAATGCTGTCCCATCCTCTACCTCTGGGGGAGGATGAACTGGATGACCCCAGAGGTGTTTTTCCCTCTCCAAGAGTGAATCCACAGGGCTGAGGAGCAGTGCAGGAGTGAGCTCACAGCAGGTATCCCCCCGGATAAGTGCTCACAGGCAGTGCAGGAATGCTGCAGTCTGCAAACTTCTTAATTCCTTGGGATTTGCTTTGCCCACCTGCTCTTCCAAGGAGGAGGGCAAGGGCCGTGTCAGAGCAGAGACTCATGGCAGAGAGGGATGCTCAAGTTTCTCTTCTCTTTCCAAACCCCCCTCCTCCCCACTCCAGTGCTGAGGGAGCAGCAAAGGGGTGATGGGGAGTTTGGACACCCTACTTCACAGGGGACAGACTCAGAGGGCACTAAGCTCAAGCACTGCTCTCTGCCTGCCAAGGATCCCACCACTGGGATCAATGTGACACCTCTGAGGTCTGCAGAGCAGGGAGGCTGGTGGCTTTTGGAGGGTGATGATGATGATGGGGCCATGCCTACATCCCTAGAAGGCAGCAGCCCAGGCAGCAGCCACTGCCTAACCCCAGCCCAACCCTGGATGTGGCCACAGAGTTTGGGTGGGGTTGAGAACAAGGGGATTTATCAAAGAAATCATGGGAAGAGTGAGCCAGATCCAGGCTCCTTTACCCCAGCACCCAGGCAGAGCAAGATCCTCTATCCCCATGGCATTTGCTGCCTTTACAACAGCATTAAACAAGAGCAGGAGCCGAGCTGCTGAGCGTAGACGTTTTGCTTAATAAACACCCTGCCAGCCAAACACTTTGGCTTCGCTCTCAGTAGCTGGCAGATGCCTGCAGATCTTATTATTCTGGTTACCAAGTGCAGAGCTAGTTTGGTCAGAAACTCGTGTGAAGTGGTACATCAAACATTGGCACCAACCCAGCGACCTGGGGGGGGTAGGGGGGTGGAAACAAGAGCACGGGAGCAGGGCTCCTGCCCACTGCCTGCCTTGGGCTGGGTCATTCCCAACAAGAAAAGGGCCATCTGCCTTCTGGAAATCACCTATTTCACAGGCCAAATATTTGATCTAAACAACAACATAAAAAGGGGGGAAAAAAGAGAAAAAAGAAAACATTGAGGTAATGCTTTGGTTGCCCTGTGGCAAAAGGGCGAGAGGGGAGGAACGGGATGGCTGCTCCTGACGGGAGACATTGGAGGCTGCGTGCAAAGAGGTGGGAAGGTGGGAGCTGGAGGGCAGCAGAGATGTTTCCTCGCTGTCCCCATGGCACACACATCCCTCTGGGCCTCACCATGGTCAGTCAGCACCTCCCAGCACCTCTCTCCCTTTCCTTTCTCTCTGGCTTTTATTCCACCACTCATCGCCGTGTGCTGCCGGCGGAGAGTGGATTGAAACAGCTCAGTTTTGACTGAATCTCATGGAGTCTGGAATTTTGCTTTTTTTCTGAGGCTAAGTCTGTTTTGGGCACGGGATAGTTTTCAGATGCCCTCCTAGCCTCAGCCTCTTTTATTTCCAAAGGGCAGAGGTGAAGAAAAAAGTTAAACCCCGTGGCCAAAAGTTGTGTGCATTCAGCTCAGTGCCTGAAACACAACCACTGCCTCCCTGCTTCTGCCTCTTCCTCTTCCCCAGCCTGCCTGAATTACCAGGAAAGGAGTTTTCTCTACTAGACTTGTGCCAGGACCTTGAGGCTATAGATCTGGCTTGACTATCTCAAGCTGCTTTCAGTTGTAGATGAGCCTCAAGGCAATTCAGAGCCAAAGGTAACCCAAAGCTACATCAGATCAAAGCAATTTTAACTGTGAGCTGAAAGCTGTGCCCAGTGGAACAGCCCAGTCTGAAGACACCAATGGGAATGAACGTGCTGGGGAGGTCCTGTGGTGATCAGCCAGACTTGGTGCTGGCCTGTCCCCGATGTTGAGAGGTTGGAGAGAGTGGAGAAGCCAGGAGGGCAGGAGTGGATCTGCTGGGCTGATCTGTGCCCGAGAGCAGAGGTGAATTATACAAGATCCTTTTGAAATACCTGAGCTGAGTGACAGCAGAAACCTCCCTGTCCTCCTGTCTGTCTGCTTTGTGAGCCCAGCTCACACCAGAGGCGTGAAAGGGAGAGGGAAGAGGGTGTGTGGGGAGAGGGTGAGGCAGAGTTCAGTCTAAAGGAGCACCTGGTACTGCAGAGCCTGGCGCTGTGCCATCCAGCACTGCAATGTCCAACATTGCAGCACCTGGCACTGCAGATCCAACACTGCAGCATCTGGAAGCACAGAACTTGGCACTGCGGATCCTGGTACTTCAGGATGATAGATACTGCAGAACCTTGCCCTGCAGGGCCTGGAACTGCAGTGCAAGGCACTGCAGAATCTGGCATTGCAGCATGTGGCACTGCAGCACCCAGCACTGCAGAGCCTGGCACTGTGGCATCCAGCACTGCACCATCTAGCACTGCAGCGTTTGGGACTGCAGCACCCAGCACTGCAGAGCCTGGCACTGTGGCATCCAGCACTGCACCATCTAGCACTGCAGCGTTTGGGACTGCAGCACCCAGCACTGCAGAGCCTGGCACTGTGGCATCCAGCACTGCACCATCTAGCACTGCAGCGTTTGGGACTGCAGCACCCAGCACTGCAGAGCCTGGCACTGTGGCATCCAGCACTGCACCATCTAGCACTGCAGCGTTTGGGACTGCAGCACCCAGCACTGCAGAGCCTGGCACTGTGGCATCCAGCACTGCACCATCTAGCACTGCAGCGTTTGGGACTGCAGCACCCAGCACTGCAGAGCCTGGCACTGTGGCATCCAGCACTGCACCATCTAGCACTGCAGCGTTTGGGACTGCAGCACCCAGCACTGCAGAGCCTGGCACTGTGGCATCCAGCACTGCACCATCTAGCACTGCAGCGTTTGGGACTGCAGCACCCAGCACTGCAGAGCCTGGCAGTGCCCCAGCTGGCCCTGCAGATGCAGCAGCACAGCATCTGGCACATCAGATCCTGGCACCACAGCTGCCCAGTGCTTCCCCATGCCACGGCTCAGCGAGGAAGCACAGCACAGGTTTCAGGGCAGGAGGTGGCAGCTTCTTCACCTGACCTTGTCAGACTTGAGGCCTTTCACCACATTCCCTCAGGGCTTCCATGGCACCTGCAAGCCAGAGCTGCAGGGCAGGAGGCTGATAGCTGTGGTGGTCAGGGTGCTGAAGGCACTGACTGAGGGCAACAGGAGTCAAGACCCTGTCCTAGTGTTGCAACCAAACCCTTGCACCTGTGCTTGCCTTCTCCAGGCAGACCTTGTCTCCTGGGGCAGAGGGGGCCTGCTTTTTATAACCCTTTCTTGAGCAAGAGAGCTGGGAGAGAGGTGTTTTGAATGCAGATTCACTCAGGGCTCAGGAAGCTCCAGACCTCTGAACTCCATCAGCTGAGAAGCAATCAGCAAGGAGATCTGAATGTGCATTGCCTTGTGCAAGGAGAAGGGGCATGGAGAGGGGGCAGACAAAGGAGGGAGCATTAGAACACTCATTTTCAATCCCCAAAATGCAGGAGGCATCCCCAGAACATCCAGCTCTTGCCCTGGGATCAGTCTGGGCCCATGTATCACTCCTAAGGCAGCCATTAGATTGCTCTCCCACTGCATTTTGACTCACACTCCTTGGGCTGAAGTCCCTTTCCTATGCCTAGGACAGCACAGCAAAGTGGCATTATGCCAATGGCTCCTATCAACACTGTCCAGAAACCTCAATGTGACTTTCCTCTTCCCAAACACAGCTATCACCAGCACAGGGGCAGGAGATAAGAGCTCAGCAAACGCATTTGCAAGATGAACACTGGGGAAAAAGGCCCCTGCTTGGCATGTGCAGGTTGCTTTGAGACTGGCAGGGAAGGGATCAGGCAGGTAGGAACTGATGGGATTTTTAGCTGATGACCTTTTGGGACAATATCTTTCACCTGCATCATAGTCTTGGAGCAAAGCAGTTGTGCCTTCATTTGTTGCTTGCTCTGAGTACCACGCCACAGGTATGTCTCTCTGCGTGTCACAGCTTCTCCAAGCTCAGCACACTTAGCAGCGAGGCCAAACTTCTCAGCATCACCCACTCTAGCCAAAACCTTCCTGAGAGGCTTCTAACAGGGGGTCTGCACTTGGAGCTCTTCCCTCCAGACCTCATCCTTTATTTCTGTGTCCATCCTGAAAGACCTGATCCCTTCCATGCAGCAATTCATGGTCACTGCTTTTCTCTCCAACGTTGCCTTGCTTCGGTATCCTGCCCCAGCCTCAGGCAAGCTGAGCAGGGACTGTTTAAAAGGGCTTGTAGGGATAGGACAAGGGGCAATGGCTTTGAGATGGAAGAGGGTAGATTGAGACTGGAGATGAGGAAGAAATTCTTTACAGTGAGGGTGGTGAGACACTGGAACAGGTGGCCCAGGGAGGTTGTGGAGGCTCCAAGCCTGGAAGTGTTTAAGATCAGACTGGGTGAGGCCTTGAGCAACCTGGGCTGGTGAAAGGTGTCCCTGCCCATGGGACTGGACAATCTTTAAGATCCCTTCCAACCCAACCCAAAATCTGATTTCTGTGATTCATTTCTCTGGTTTCTCTGACTTCCAGCAGCTCTGAAGCAAGCTGTGGTCTTATCCCACCAACCCCAGGGGCAGCTGGGGTTGCCTTTCGTTCGGGGAGCAGTCACACACAGCTCCTTCTCTTTTAATTCCAAAACCTCTGAGGTTTCCCCTGCTGTTTGATAAGCCAGTGATAAGCCAAGGCAAGAAGCTGACTCTGTCTGAGCAGCTGACATCATGAGGCTGTTTGTTTAAGATGGAATTTAATCACGGGGATATTTTCCCCTCTGCACTTGCCTTGTTTATTATTTTTCCACTTTCGCTCAGCAGGAGAAATTCATTAAGGGGCTGTGATGGAACTGGCTGGTTCAGGCTGTCTGAGGGCAGGCAGGCTGCTGGGCAAGGGTTGGAGACCAGAAATACAGCTGAGAGAGACTTCTTGCAGCAGGAACTCAGCTGGGTCTAGCAGCCCCTGGAAGGTCTTTCCTAAGCCGGCACCTAAGCTGCAAAATTTTGGTGAGAGAGAACTGGGAATGCAGGATGGGACCTGGAGGAAAGGCTGAGCACATTGAAAACCTGCTCAGCAATAGGATCTGGAGCCAGGCTATAAGGCAGGGACAAGACCAATGTGGGGAAACCAGGGAATCATCAATATGAAGTGGGCTCCTGGCTTAGAGACTGGGGGAGAGCCTAGGACACTGCTTAGTCTCAGCTGCATCTATCCTGCAAAAGGTAAAGCTCCTAATCGCTGCTTCAAAGGTACCTGCAGCCAAAAAAGGAGCAGCAGGGATGGCCATGTGCAGATACCTGCAGAGGGGACTGGATGGGGCTCCTGGTGGTGCAGGATGAGGGACATGTCACCTCTCACAGGCAGCTGGCACCCAGCTGGCCTCCAAAGACAGGCTGGGGACCCTCCCAGAGTCACTGTGGGTGCAGGCCAGAAAGACAGCATGGCTGGAGCTGGCTTCCAGCAAACTGAGCTCCATTTCCCCTGGGATCACTAAAGCATTGGCTGCAGAGCTGAGGCTGATGACCTCCCTTTCTAAACCCATTAGCTGCCATTTGCATAATGAAGCTGCTGACCTAAATTCTCCCCAAAGTTTCGACTGCCTTCATCATCCTTTCCTTCCTGCCTTGGACTGCTTGGCTACTCTGCTGCAGATTACTCACCTCCTCCAGCCCCCACTCCAAGGTAACTGCTTATCAGCAAGGGCTGGCATTGGTCATTTTGCTCATCCTGGTTCCATGCAACTGGGTGTCAGGGTGTGCACCAGCTTCAGCCAGGCTCAGAAGAGGAAAGAGGAGGATCTGAGACATTTAAATCACTCTGTAAGCTCTCAGCAGCCTGGATGTTGTGTCTTGATACATTCTCCTGCCTGAATCATCAGCTTTTTCCACCCCCTCTTCTAGTCCAGTGTTGGGCAATGACCCATTTTGATACACACCATGCCACAAATAATTACCAAGATCCTTGTTTTATATCTGACCACTTCCTCCCTCCACTCCCAGCCTCTCCAGATCATAATGATTCTCCCCTTGTCCCCAGCACGGCTGGTCACAGCCAAACAAGGGTTCTCTGAAGTTCATCTCTCTTTGGTGAGAGCCATACACCAGGCAGGACGAGTCCATCCAGATGTTTCAGCATCTTCATCACTGAAATGAATTGCCAACAGTTATCTTTCTGCACATCACTTCCTAGAACAGATCCAGGACTCATCCACAGCCTCTTGTGGAGAGTGAGGAATAGGGAGGCTGCAGAATGCCAGAGTGCAGCAGGAACACAGAGTCAGTGATTGCATCAGAAGGGACCCTCAAAGCTCATCTTGTCCAACCTCCCTACAGGCAGCAGGGACACCTCCAGCTAGTTCAGGCTGCCCAGGGCCACACCAAGTCTGATCTTGAATGTCTCCACAGATGAGGCTTCAACCACATCCCTGGGCAACCTGTTCCAGTATTTCACCACTCTCATTGTGCAGAACTTCCTCCTGATACCCAACCTAAATCTCCCTTGCTCCAGTTTCAAACCATTGCCCCTTGTCCTGTCACACCAAGCCCTTCTAAGCAGTCCCTCCCCACCCTTCCTGCAGATCTCCTTCAGATATTGAGATGCACCTCTAAGATTTCCCTGGAGCCTTCTCTTCTCCAGGCTGAACGTGGAAACAACTTTCAACCTCGGTGCCAGTATCCACCATTGCAAAACGTGTCAGAGCTGCCCAGCATTGCTAAGTCTCACCAATCCCACTGGCAGATGGTGAAACTGAGGCAGAAGAAAGGTCAAGTGACTTGCCCCAGGCAAAAAGGCAAGTCAGTGGCAGAGCTCTGATTACCATCCCTGCTCATCTGCCAGGCAATCCGGGAGGCACTCGGGTCCCCTTCACATGGCATGGCTCATTAGCATCACCCCAAAATAGCTGGGGAAGCTCCATGTGGCAGGCAGCAGCAGCCCCTGCTGCTGGGAGAAGCCACTCCCAGGATCTGCCTCTGCGCCACGGAGAAACTATTTAGGGTGGAGATGTTCGGGGAGGGCTCCCAGACGCTGAAGGTGTCCGGTCTGTTATAGGGCAAGTGGAGCCAGCTCCAGCTACATTCTTGGCTTGGCTTTTTCTTTAATTCCTTTTTAATTTATTTTAAAAATATTATTATTATTATTTTTTTCCCCCCCTGGGAAAACTTTTAAATGACCCAGAGATGAGCCACGCCAGACCTCGCTATGTCGTCGAGCGTCCCGCGTACTCGGTCAGCCTCTTCGATGAGGAGTTTGAGAAGAAAAGCAGAACTTACCCCGTTGGGGAGAAGCTGAAAAACCATCTCAGGTAATGCAGGAAACCAGAGGTGAGGGCAGATGCCAACTAGATTTGGTCTGGTGTTAAAGATGCACTTCAGACCTGGTTGGATTCAATGATCTTAAAAGGTCTTTTCCAACCGAAACGATTCGATGCTTCCATTCTGTGATTCTGTCCAGTTCCCATTTTTTATCTTGGGGAGGTTTAGTTTCTTTTGGGCAACCTTGGGAGATCATTTCAAGGCTCTGATGGATGAAAAGAGGAGAAATGCAAGCTGCACTCAAGCAAGTTGCTCTTTTTCTTTCTCCTTCTGCTTCTGCCGCCAGGCTGTGAGGCAAAGGGGTGGAACAGTGGCACAGGGATCTGGGTTTGAGGAGCTTTGTGATTTCCAAGGTTTTATTAAGAGTGAAAATTAAAAAAAGGAAAAAGAAAAGTAGAACTGGTGATGTATGTGTGGGGATGTGGATTGTTGCTTTAAGCTTTTCAGCTGGGATTTCCTTTTATCAGCTTGCTGATTAAAATTATTACTGACCTTCTTAATAACCCTGCTTATCAGTGCCTTGGGGATTGAGCTCCATTCCCTGGAAAAGGGCAGCAGCCATATGGGGAAAAGAAGATATTAGCAGGCAGAGATGTGAGCTATTCCCTGTGTCAACCTAGAAGCAACCTCTTTCTTTTAGACACACTTGGGGTCCTCGACCAAGCACCTGAAAAAGTTCTTCTTTGGCTCTGTGCAGCTGCCCCTTGGATCTCTGAGCTGTGTCTCCTCCCTGCTGCTCACCTGTTCCCTATCTGAAGGGTATCAAGAGGTTGGGGAGCTGAGTCCTTCACTCTGTGCAGGTTCTCCTTCCATCTGTGGCACTGGGCACCTCAGGAAGATCCTTACAATATTCCATGGCATGCCCAGAATCATAGAGTCATAGAATCATAGAATGGGAAGGTTGGAAGGGACCTCAAGGATCATCTAGTTCCAACCCCCTGCCATAGGCAGGGACACCTCCCACTAGTACAGCTCACTCAAGGCCTCCTCCAACCTGGCCATGAACACCTCCAGGGAGGGAGCAGCCACAATCGCTTGAGTCCTGCTACCTGCTCAGAGGGAAAAAACATCTCTGAACATCTCATTCTTCCCTGAAGAGGTTCCCAAAGCCTCAGCAGGCAGAGCAGCGGGGCAGGAGAACCTGACCTGCTCACCACAGCCCTTCTGATCCACCCTAGAATGGCATTGGCCTTTTTGCCCACAAGGGCACCTTGCTGGCTCTTGGGCATCCTTCTGCCCACCAGCAACCCCAGGTCCCTTTCCCCTTTACTGCTCTCCAGCAGCTCAGCCCCAGCCTATCCTGGCCCATGAGGCAGTGCTTTCCCAGCTGTCAGCCTCTACCCTTGTCCTTGCTGGATCTCATTCAGTCTCTCCCCAGCCAGCTGCAGTGCAGCACAGTGGTAGGGTCTCACAGAGTTAACCACCAGAGCCTTGCACTCACTGGGAAGGGCTGACCACCAAATAGTGGGATGAGGATTTGGTGTGGGAGAAAGGCTGAGACATTCCCAGGAAGACCCTTCCTTGATCCCTCACTTGCTCTCTTCCCATCCCTCTTCCTTCCTTCTATCTTGACTTACTTCGAATTATGTTTTGCATCTCCTCCAGATGTTCAGCTACCAGAGCCAAGCTCACCCTCTTTAGCCTGTTCCCAATCCTTGTGTGGCTTCCCAAGTACAAAATTAAGGACTACATTCTGCCTGATGTCCTCGGTGGGCTCAGTGCTGGGACGATCCAAGTGCCACAAGGTGAGTCACAATGGCTTTGGAGGTCACCAAGAGAACTTTGCCTGTTCAAGTAGAGGTCTGCAGATGATAGTCCAGTTCAACCCAGTCTCTACCTCCAACCTGGCTGTCTCTGTATTTCTCTGTGGTGCTATTCCCTGCCTTCTTTGGGCTCTCCTACCCAGGAAAAGCAGCCCTGAGCCATCTGGAGCACCTTCTGGGAGCTGATGTGAGTGTGAGGAGGTCATGGGGCTGACACCAGCTGCAGGGACCTGGTGACCTGCTTCTTTTCCTTGTGTTTTATAGGGATGGCCTTTGCACTGCTGGCCAATCTGCCCCCTGTCAATGGGCTCTACTCCTCTTTCTTCCCCCTGGTGACATACCTCTTCCTTGGTGGGATCCATCAGATGGTCCCAGGTAAGAGCTACAGGATCACAGGATCACAGGACGTTAGGGGTTGGGAGGGACCCAAAGAGGTCATCAAGTCCAACCCCCCTGCCAGAGCAGGACCATAGAATATAGCTCAGACTGCACAGGAACACATCCAGATGGGTCTTGCAAGTCTCACAACCTCTCTGGGCAGCCTGTTCCAGTGCTCTGTGAAACTTCCATCATGGAAGTTCTTCCTTATGTTGAAGTGGAACCTCCTGTGCTGTAGTTTACATCCATTACCCCTTGTCCTGTCACAGGGCACAGCTGAGAAGAGTCTGCCCCCTCCCTCTTGACCCCCAGCCCTCATATATTTATAAACATTGATAGATCCTGTCTAAGTCTTCTCTTCAGCAGACCAGACAGCCCCAGGTCCCTCAGCCTCTCCTCACAGGGCACTGCTCCAGCCCCTTCAGCATCTGCAGCATATTTATCTGCATGAGGCAGTTAAATACCGGCTGGGAAAACTCAGTGTGCCCTAGAACAGAGATGTTTGGGCAGGTCTGGTCCCTCAAGGGTTTATGAGATCCTTGATTGTGGCTGCAGAGCAGGATCTCACCCCAGTGAACTGCTGCCACCTCTTGCCGCAGGGCTGGCTGCAGTGATGGGCTGGGTGACTCGGTCACCTCTGCAGGCGGCTGCCAGGTCAAGATGCTCTCTAGAGAGACCTACTGACATCACTGCTTTGTGCTGTAGGGACTTTTGCAGTCATCAGCATTATTGTTGGCAATGTCTGCAATGAGCTGGCTCCAGAGTCGGACTTCCAGTACTTCAACCACACCACCAACGAGACCAGCATCAACACCACAGCCATGGAGGCTGCCAGGCTGGAGATCTCTGCCACCTTAGCCTGCCTGACAGCCATCATACAAGTAAGGACTTGCTGCATGCCACCTCTGCTTTGTGCTCTGGCCACGTGGGGTCAGCCAGAGATGGTCTAGCAGTAGATGCTAGAAGAGGTTCCACTTCTGAGTGGGTGGTGCCTCAGCACAGAAGCTTTGGGTGGGCTCCCACCCCAGCTGCAGGCTCGATGTGAAACTCTCTGAACCAACCGCTGGTGGGATTGTGAGCTCCAGGAGAGTAGTTGGACTCGATGATCTCAAAGGTCTCTTCCAACCTCACCAGTTCTATGATTCTGTGACTAGCCAGGGGTGAAGCCAGCAGGATGACAGCCAAACAGCCTGCAGCACTCCTCCCCCCCCCATCCCTGCTCTGGCACAGCCAGCTCAGCCCAGCCCTTGCCATGGCTGCGTGGGAGGGGTGAATCGTCTCCCAGAGGAGCAGCCTGCCCAACACGGGCACGTCTGGGCTCTGCACTTGGCCCTGGCTGGCAGGCAAGCCTCTAACAACACCTTGTCTGTCCTCCTCTAGCTGTGCCTGGGATTCCTGCAGTTTGGCTTTGTTGCTATCTACCTCTCAGAGTCTTTCATCAGGGGCTTCATGACAGCAGCAGGGCTGCAGATCCTCATCTCCGTGCTCAAGTACGTCTTCGGCTTGACAGTCCCATCTTACACCGGGCCCTTAGCTATCGTCTATGTAAGTGGGGGCTCTGGACAGGGACCTTCCCTGCACCTCCTCCCCCGCAGTGACCACCAGCACTGCCATCCCTGAGAGCCCCCCTCCAGAGGGGGCTTGGAGAGAAGGGAAGGGAGGAGGGATGGGGCATGCTGCCGTCTGCGCCACCCCCAGCCCAGCACACCCTTGCTGCTGCCCTTCCATTCTCTGCACAGCATCATCTGGCCTCTCCTCTGCCAGTTTCTAATCAGAGACACTGAAATGGGGATGGGATCTGGGGAGAGCATGAACTGTGCTGCTTTACTGCAGGAGCCTTGCACAATGGTTAGCAAGAGAAACTCTTGCTGTGAGCAGGCCTACCCATCCCTGGCCTTTTCTGCATCACCCACGGATGCATCCTCCCTTGATGCAGCCAGGACTGCATCTAACCAGACAGCACAAATCCAGGGCCAGTTGCTGGTCTCTCAGCAGTGGGGTTCTAGCATTTTTCTCACCCTTGTCACATCTCAGGGTGACTGCAGCTGACTATGGTAACAAATGTCCTCCATTGTGCTGTCCACATGATTGTCTCTGGTTCCCCATGACACCTTCTCCTTTTCTCTCCCCTTTAGACATTCATTGATATTTGTAAAGGTCTGCCCCAAACCAACGTGGCCTCCTTGGTCTATGCCTTGGTCAGTGCTGTGCTCCTGATGATTGTCAAGGAGCTCAACTTAAAGTACATGAAAAAGATCCGGATGCCCATCCCCATGGAGATCATCATCGTAAGTGCTGCATCAGCTGTCCCTCAGACCCTCCAGGAGACACTTTCTACTCTCACCTCTCAGCCCTGGGACACCCACTTCTGCTCACAGAGGGCTCACATCTGTAGAGCATCTACACAGTGAACAGGACACATGACCTGGGGCCAGAAATTGAGTCATCCTCATGGAGGGTACAATGGTTGGACTCAATGATCTCAGAGGTCTTTTCCAACCAAACCCATTCTATGGTATCTCAGATGCCCTGCACCTGCATCCTGGTGATGCTGAAGATGAGGAGCAAACACTTGGTGGGGAGGTTCTCTCCTTTGCTTAGCCCAAATGTGATGCTAATTGCCACTGTCAGCCCCAGAAGCCCATCAGGCTTAGTCCTCCCAAGAGAGCTCAGGCTCTCTTTGCTCCCTGCTCTTCCATTCTCTGCACTTTCAGGTCATTGTCGCCACTGCGATCTCTGGCAGCTTCAACATGCCTGAAGAGTATGGCATGCCAGTGGTTGGAAAGATCAGCATGGGGTAAGTGCATGAGCAGCTCTGACTCAACTTCCAGATCATTTTCCTTCCTTCTTCCTCCCTGGAGAACACCTCACTCTTCCCTGCTGTATGACAGTCCCCTTCCCGGGTTGCTCTGCAGTGCTGATGCTGCTGCACCCTGTTGCACAACTGCCACCAACCACTCGATGCACCCACAGTGCTGCCCAGGATTATGTCATTCCTCAACACACAGGTTTCTCACCCACCTCTCCAGCATCCAGACACTGCTGTCACAACTGCTCCTCACCTCTTCTCTGAGTGCAGGTTCCCAGCACCCACCCTGCCCCTGGTGAGCAAGTGGAAGGACATGATTGGCACAGCTTTCTCACTCGCCATCGTGAGCTACGTGATCAACTTGGCCATGGGGAGAACACTGGCAGCCAAGCATGGCTACGACGTGGACCCCAACCAGGTAATGCTTGGACTGGGAGGACACAGCCAAGGAGAGTTCCCCTTGCTCCCAGGCATGAAAGGAAATGCACCCTGCAGGACTCACAGAATCACAGAGCCTTAGAGGTTGTGAGGGACCTCCAGAGATTATTAAGTCAAATCCCCCTGCCAGAGCAGGATTACCTAGGGCAGGCTGCTCAGGAACACACACAGATGTGTTTTGAAAGCCTTCAGAGAAGGAGACCCCACAACCCCTCTGGGTAGCCTGCTCCAACACCCTCACTGTAAAACAGAGAGCTTTCAAATGTGCTCTGCTCAAAAGAGCCCTGCTGCTCCCATGTGTGCAGGCTCAGGTGGCAGCTTGCCCCGTGGGGGTGGGAAGGACATGGTAGATCCACCTCCTGTGGTCTGGAGAAGACCTGCAAAAAGAAAAGCAAGCCTTAGGCTGAGCTCTCTGCTCTGCTTAACCTCCAGACCTGACACAGGGAGCATTTTTGCAGGTTGTTGGAGCATAACGAGGCACAGGAACTTCTCACTGAGCAGAGAAAGACCTGGATTCCTAGTGTGTCACCTGGCTACTGTGAGAGGCAGGAGATTAAATAATCCTATTTCATCACCACTGGCACAGTGGCAGCTTTCAATAACAGCCACACATACCAGGTGAAGCCCTGCCCTCGGTGTGTCAACAGATGACAATGTGTTTATGTGGAATTGTGATTCCAGGTTTCCCTGGTGTACCAGAGTCCATCCCAGCTCTTACTGGAAGGAAGGGGTCTGGGACACACTGCAGGGAGCTTAGATCCCTTCCCTGGCCACACAAGCCTCAGCCTCAGGCACTGACTGTCTGCCTGGCAGCTGCCAGGTTGGCAGGGCAGGACTGGCATCTGCCCTCTCTGATGGCCATGTTCCTCCATCTCCACAGGAAATGCTGGCCCTGGGCTGCAGCAACTTCTTTGGATCCTTCTTCAAAATCCATGTGATCTGCTGTGCTCTCTCCGTCACTCTTGCTGTTGATGGGGCAGGAGGGAAATCACAAGTTAGTGCCTTCTCCTCCTCTCTTCTCTACCTGACCCTTCTTGACCACAAAGCTCTGCAGCTGCTGCATGCTGCCAGCTCTGGAGAAGCTCCATAGAGAGCTTCACATTGCTCCTATTAAAGCAGAATTTCCTCCCTTCCCAAACCCATTTTGGTACCCAGACGGTTCTTGGGGTTGCTCACAGAGGTAAGGCTGTAAATCTGCATTCCCAGTCTGGCTTCTCCAACTGAGCAGAGCTGCCACATGAGGGAAGTTTGGGGTTCTCTGTGAGATCTGCAAAACCACAGAATCACAGAACTTTAGAGGTTGGAAGGGACCTCCAAGGATCACCAAGTCCAAATCCCAGCCTACACCAAACACCGCAGCGACCAATTGTGCTGATGGCTGAAGAAGCAAGAGAGGAAAAGACCCAGAGGGGGCTTGGGAAGACCCTGCCTGTTTGCTCAGGTGATTTCTTTCTTTTGCTGTAGGTGGCAAGTTTCTTTGTGGCCTTGGTGGTTATGGTGACCATGCTGGCTCTGGGGATCTACCTCGAACCTCTTCCAAAGGTAAGACAAACATCTGTGCAAACAGCTCGGCCGTTGCATCACACCCCACACACCCAAGGAAAGGCAGAGTCCTGATCCAAAAAGCCCTGATGCAAACTGCTGCCCAGCACAGTTTGTTCCTGGCCTGGGGTCCTGTCTGCACTCAGTCACTGGGAGCAAGAACAGGCTAAATTATCATGCTCAGATCCAAGTGAGATCTCTGCAAGCATCATCGCAGGCACACAGGATGTCAGGGGTTGGAAGGGACCCAAAGAGATCATCCAGACCAGACAATCCAGCTCAGGGCACACAGGAACACATCCAGACAGGCCTGGAAAGGCTCCACAGAAGGAGACTCCAC
>VWZE01024394.1:47276-59137 GCA_013396675.1 Eubucco bourcierii | reverse complement strand
TCCCTCAAGCTTCAATTCAGCTGTGCCACTGCCTCCCCATCCTCACTGGAAAGAATTTCTTCCCAATATCCAGTCTCAATCTGTCCTCTTCAAGCTTCAATTCATGGCCTCTTACCCTATCACTACAAGCCCTTGTTGAAAGTCCCTCCCCAGCTTTCTTGCAGCCCCTTTCAGGTACTGGCAGGCTGCTCTAGGGTCTGTTCTGAGAGGTGCTGGAGAAGAGATGGGTTAGCAGGCAGAGGTTGTGATCAGAGAGGACCAGAGATGTGTGAGGTCTGAGCTGACATGGTTATGCAGGCAAGGACTGGTAGGGTGGGAATGTTGCTGATGGGAAGGTGGGATTCCCTCTCAGGAATCATCAATGTAAGCACCTCTCTGAAGGAGCTCTGCTTTGTAGATTAGCTGAAAGGTCTTGCTTAGCTTTGGGGGTTCATGTGAGGGTAGCCTGCTGGACTCCACAGCCCCTAGCCCATAGTCTGAGCTGACCCCTGAGTGGATGGTAGACAGAGCAGAGCTGCAAAGTGTTGTCTGAAGAACACCCTGCCACTGTTGTCTCTGCCAGATGTGTCAAACAGCTGTCAGAAGCCTCTTTGGTTTGCCCCATGTGCATCATCTGTCACAGCCAGCCCCACTGCCCCAGCTGTGCTGTGTCTCCATGGAGCTGCTGGAACAGACCTTGCGGTGCCAGCAACCACGTGGAGCCCAGAGGTGCAGAGAGTGTGAGGACTGAGCAGATGCCAAAGGAGTGAGCTGCATTCCCCTGACCTTAATCTCCTTGGAATCTGAACTACATTCAGTGTCCTGCCCCAAAATGGGGGAACACTGTCTCTGGATGATGTCAGACCATGGGTGTTTGCTTCCCCAACTCTGGCTGTGTTTCAGTGGCAGGGATCACACCACAGATATAGCCTGCACGGGGGGAAGCCCTGACTCAACCATTCATCCACAAAAGGCACCAAAATTAAGGTGCTCAAGCCATCAAAGCCACTCTGATTTTGTCTGAGGTCTAAAGTTAGGGTTTATCAGTCTTGAGAATGGGATTATAATAATATCATCACCTGATAATGATCCTCAGAGGGTATCATAAAATCACAGAATGGCTTAGGTTGAAAGGGATCATCCAGTTCCAACCCCTCTGCCATGGGCTAGGACACCTTCCACCAGCCCAGGTTGCTCAAGGCTTCATCCAACCCGACCTTGAACACCTCCAGGAAGGAAGGCAGCATCCCCAATCTCCCTGGGCAACCTATTCCAGTGTCTCTCCACCTTCACTCCAAAGAATTTGTTCCTAACCTCCAGTCTAAATCTCTCCCCCCACCTTTGCATGCAGACAGCTGCTTGAGTGCTGACAAATAAAAATGACAAGTGGCAGAGCACTGAGCTGAGAGGTGGAGAAGGTCTTAGTCATCAAATCTGCTCTGTGTTCAGGTCATTTCTAGATAGTTGCACATCCCTCCTGAAATGCCCTGAGTGAGATCAGGAGGTTTCTTAGGGCTGGGAGCAGTCACTGAGCAGCAGAAGGTCTGGTCTGCAGGAATCTTTTCTTGACTAGGTAGGCTGATGAATAGGTTTGGGGCTGAAGGATTGTGCAGGGTGTTCATGCAGCTGTGCAGAAGTGCACTGCCTGCTTGTCTGGCTGAAAAAGTGAGGCTTCTGGCAAGCTTCCCAGCAGGGATGTTTCAGAGGCAACATGCAATCAACTGGCATTAGAATAGCTGCAGAATTCAAGGCTTTGGCAACCTGATCTTCAGCTGTGTGGTTCTTGGGATCCAGAAGAGCAGTACAGAGCCATTTTCCATCCATCGCCCTTCTTGAGCATGTGGCACAGTAAAATACTGTGTTCAGTTTTGGGAGTCTCACTCCAAGAAGGACATTGAGGGGCTGGAGCATGTCCAGAGAAGGGCACCAAAGCTGGGGAAGGATCTGGAGAACAGGGTTGGTGAGAAGCAGCTGAGGGAGCTGGGGGTTGTTGAGTAGAGGAGGTTGAGGGAAGACCTTGTTGCTCTCTACAGCTCCCTGAAAGGAGGCAGGAGTGAGGTGGGGTTGGGTTCTGCTCCCCAGTAAAAATAGAGTGACAGGAAATGGCCTCAATTTGCACCAGGGGAGGTTTAGGTTGGAGATGAGGAAAGATTTCTTTGCTGGAGGAGTGGTCAGGGATTGGCACAGGCTGCCCAGGGAGGTGGTGGAGCTCCCATCCCTGGAGGTGCTAAAAAATGTGTAGACATGGCCCTTGAGGACATGGTTTAGAGGCCATGGTGGTGTTGGGTTGATGACTGCACTTGGAGATCTTTTCCAACCAAAACAGGGGAAGACCTCACTGCTCTCTACAGCTCCCTGAAAGGAGGTTGGAGTGAGGTGGGGATTCTATCAGGTGATACAATGAGAGGAGATGGCCTGAAATTGTGCCATGGCACCTTTAGGTTGGATATCAGCAACAATTTCTTTGGTGCAAAAGTGGTCAGGGATTGGCACAGTCTGCCCAGGGAGGTGGTGGAGTCCCCATCCCTGGAGGTGTTCAAGACAACTGTGGCCATGGTGCTCGGGGGCATGGTTTAATGGGCACGGTGATGTTGGGTCATTGGTTGGAGTCAAGGATCTCAGAGGGCTTTTCCAACCATAACAGTTGTATGATTCCATGAAAATGATGTGCTCTGCTCTTCTCTTCCTGCAGCTGGTCTGGCTGGTGAGCTTCCTGTCTGCTTTCTTCCTGAGCCTTCCCTACGGAGTTGCTGTGGGCGTGGGGTTTTCCGTGCTGGTTGTGGTTTTCCATACCCAGTTGTAAGTACTGGTGTGGCTCCAAAAAAAGGCCAGGAGAGGAGTCAAAATCTCCCAGTTGCAGGATAAATGACAGATTACTTTTTTTTTTTACACCTGACCTCTGGCCCATGTCTTGAAGGAACGTGTGGCAGGAGCCTGGGGGAGTGCAGGTGTCCTCCCTGGCCCCTGGAATGTGCAAACAGGAATGGCAGGAGCTAATTTACTGCCTGCATTCCCACTCCTGTGCAGACTGAGCAATGTGTACATCCCAAGGCAGGAGGTATTTACTTCAGCACAAAAAGCTACCTGCATAGCTCCCAGCAGAAAATCCTGCTTGGGAAAAGCCAGAGCAGAGAGCAGAGGTGAAGTTTTCACCCCATTTTTAATCCATCGAAGCTCTTTATTAGTGTTTCCCAGTCTGGGATCTCAAACTGCTGACTCTGTAGACCCTGCAGGGATGAAGGCTGAGCAATAGCATCCAGCAAATGTTCAAATCCTGGGGTGGAATGTGAAGCAAAGCAGTTTTCTTCCCCTGCACCGTTCACTCTAACCCTGCTCACCTCTTTTCTCCTAGCCGTAATGGCTCTACCCTGGGCCAGGTAACTTCCACTGACATCTACAAGAACCCAAAAGCCTACAGCAAGGTGAGCAGAAGCTAAAGCCCCCTCAGAGAAAATGCTCTTCTTTGCCACCAGTACCCAACATGATCAGGAAACTCAAGTTCCAGTTTCTGCCCCAGCAAGGCAGTTTCAGTATAGGTTGGGGACTGAGCTGTTGGAAGGCAGTGAAGGGGAAAAGGATCTGGGGGGTCCCAGTTGATGGGAGGTTGAGTATGAGCCAGCAATGTGCTCTGCTGGCCAGGAGGGGCAATGCCATTCTAGGGTGGATTAGAAGGGCTGGGGTTAGTAGGTGAAAAGAGGTTCTCTTGCCCCTCTGCTCTGCCCTGGGGAAGCTGCATCTGGAGTGCTGTGTCCAGTTCTGGGCCCCCAGTTCAAGAGGGACATAGAACTGCTGGAGAGAGTCCAGCACAGAGCCACAAAGGTGATGAAGGGAATGGAACAGCTCTGTTAGGAGGAGAGACAGAGGGAGCTGGGGCTGGGAGCTTGGAGAGAGACTGAGAGATGACCTCAGCAGTGCTTACAAAGATGTGCAGGTGAATGCCAGGAGGCTGGAGCCAGGCTCTGCTGGGTGATGCCCAATGCCAGCACAAGGGGCAGTGGTGGAAGCTGAGGCATAGGAAGTTTCATTTAAACACTAGGAGGATTTTTTCCCTGTGAGGGAGACAGAACCCTGGAATATGCTGCCCAGGGGGGTTGTGGAGTCTCCCTCTCTGGAGAGATTCACATCCTCCTGGATGTGTTCCTGTGTGATCTGCTCTGGGTGATCCTGCTTTGGAAGGGGGGTTGGACTGGCTGAGCTTTGGAGATCCCTTCCAGCCCCTGACATTCTGTTTGCTGCTTGGTTCAGGGGTAGCAGCAGAGCTGCCCTTCAGTTTGCCTTTCTCACTTAGCTGCTGCCCAACCTCCCAGTCAGCCTGCACCTCATCAGGCCTGGTTTCAGCTCTTGTCTCTGTCGCAGGCACATGAAGTTAATGGGATTAAAATTGTGACCTACTGCTCCCCGCTCTACTTTGCCAACTCAGAGATATTCCGCCAGAAGATTATAGCCAAGGTGAGCAATGCCCTGAGTCAGGGCTGCTGGCAGCCCACCCCGCCTGGCCCTTGCTCTCTCCTCCATGCCTATGTGGAGATGAGTAAGCCTAGGATGACCACAGAAGATGGTCACATCCATCCTCTGCTCTTCCATCCCTTTCCTCCTGATCTTCAGGACTGTTTATAAGCTCATTTGAGAGGTGTTAAAAGGAGGCTGGATGAGGCACTTAGTGCCATGGGTTAGTCAGTTAGAAGGTGTTGGGTGATAGGTTGGACTCGATGACTTCAAAGGTCTATTCCAACCTGGTTAGTTGATTCTGTGATTCTGTTATGCCTAACCCTGACAGCTATTCCTCTTCCAAGCTTTGCCAAAGCAGAGTCACCCTGTTACTGCAAGTCTCTCCTCCCTGCACGAGCAGGCACCAAGTTGCTGTTGATGTTGTTGGTTGGGCCATGAAGATCACCACGCTCCAGAGTACAGCTGGTGCTGTTCATGTACCACAGGCAGGAAAGAAAAAGCAGCTCCAGGCTGTGGTGCTGATGAGGTTTCTTTCCAAAGAAAACTTTTCCTTTTTTTTTTTTTTTTTTTTTTTTCCCCACAGACAGGAGTGGATCCTGGCAAAGTCTTCTTAGCCAGGAAGAAATACGTGAAGCGGCAGGAGAAGGGGACAGCACCAGCACCACCACCAAAGCTGCCAAAGTTCTTACTGAAGCAGAACAAGGTAACTCAGTTTGAGTTCCTGTGCTGGCAGACTCCAAGGCCCCACCACACAGCTTCTCCTGACACTGTCTTCCTACCCACATTTACCATCTCTTGCCTTCTGTCCTTCTCACCTACCTCTGCTCTCAACAGCCAAAACCTTAGGCTGCAGGAGCACTGCTCTGGCAGAGTGGGGCTGGACCAGATGATCCAGGGCCACAAAGGTGCTCAGAGGGCTGCAGCAGCTCTGCTATGAGGACAGGCTACAAGATTTGGTGCTCTGCAGCCTGGAGAAGAGAAGGTTTCCAGGAGACCTTGGAGTGGCCTTCCAGCATCTGAAGGGGGCTACAGGAGGGCTGGGGAGGGACTACTGACAAGGTCTTGTAATGCCAGGATGAGGAGGAATGGGTTTGAACTGGCAGAGGGGAGACTGAAACTGGATGTTAGGAAGAAGTTGTTTGCAGTGAGGGTGGTGAGACACTGGCACAGGTTGCCCAGGGAGGTTGTGGAGCACAGAATCACCCAATGTGATCTTTGATCACATTGGGTGATTCTGTGCTCCACAACCTCCCTGGGGGTGTTCAAGGCCAGGTTGGAGGAGGCCTTGAGTGCCCTGTGCTAGTGGGAGGTGTCCCTGCCTATGGCAGGGGGATTGGAACTGGCTGAGCTTTGAGGTCCCTTCCAACCTAACCCATTCTATGATTCTAAGAGTCCTTTCAAAACACATTCCCACTCACCAGTGCCCTGAGCTGACTGTGCCACTCCACCTCACTGCAGACCTTGTCTTTGCAAGAGCTCCAGAAAGACTTTGAGGGTACTGCTTCCACGGACACCAACAACAACCAGACGATTGCCAACGGTGCCAGCATCTCCTATGTCACCTTCCAGTCACTGCCCAGCGGTGCTGGGCAAGTGCACACCTCCAGTGAGCTGGGCAGCACCACTGCTCTGCAAGGAAGCACCTTCAGTGTCATCCCTACAGCAGATGTTGACCCTGTGATGACAGCACCACCCTACATCAGCTTCCACACCATCATCCTGGACATGAGTGGAGTGTGTTTTGTTGACCTCATGGGCACAAAGGCACTGGGCAAGGTCAGTTCTGTACCACCAACTTATCACCCAGGGACCTTCTGCTCTCTTGGGCAGCTCAGATGAAGATTTTACCTTCTCCCATGGAAGGTTTGTGTGGCTTTCTCCTTCAGTATCCCCAAGACACCTGTAGAGCCCTGGATAAAAGACTTGATGTATAAACACAAGGCTGGAGCAGCAGTGTTATTAATCTTCTCTCTCCCCTCTCATCCTCTCTAGTTGTGTTCCAGCTATCAGAAGATTGGGATTAAAGTGTTCTTGGCAAATGTGCAGGGTAAGAATCCACAAAGAACACATTTCCATGGGGTCTTCCCCCATTTCTGTGCTCCTGATAGACAGGAACCTGTCTGTAATCTCTGCAAGCTCTCAGCCTTTCATTGGACCAAGCCAGAACAGATAAAAGAGAACAGAAGAAACACTGTTCTGTGTGTGTGAAATGTGTCCTTTCCTTTGGGAAGAGAAAGGACATCTCCACATGGAGCATGGGGAAAAACAGATCCCTACGCTCTCTTAATGGTTTTAAACTGGAAGAGAGCAGATTTAGATTGGATATCAGGAAAATATTCTTGACAGTGAAGGTGGGGAGGCACTGGAACAGGTTGCCCAGGGAGGTTGTGGATGCCAGGTTGGATGAAGCCTTGAGCAGCCTAGGCTGGCGAGTTGGAGCAGATGATCTTTAAGGTCCCTTCCAGCCCAACCCATTGCATGATTTTATGAGTTCTGTAGCAAATCTGCTTCTTGCCCATGCACCCCAACCATGCAACCTGTACAGGCTGGAGAGCAGCCCTGTGAAGAGAGTCCTGGGAGTGCTGGTGGAGAACACCCATGGCAGCAACGTGCCCTTGTGGCCAAGAGGGCAAATGGGATCCTGGGGTGTATTAAGCAGAGTGTGCCCAGCAGGTCCAGAGAGGTTCTCCTCTGCCTTTACTCTGCCCTAGGGAGACCTCATCTTGAGTGCTGCCTTCAAGTTTGGGCTCCCCAGTTGAAGAGGGACAGGGATCTGATGCAGAGAGTCCAAGGGAGGGCTGTGAGGATGATGAGGGGACTGGAGCACTGCCTGATGAGGAGAGGCTGAGGGACCTGGGGCTGCTTAGTCTGGAGGAGAAAAGGCTGAGAGGGGATTTAATCAATGTTTATAACTATCTGAGGGCTGGGGGTCAGGAGGAGGGGGGACAGGCTCTGCTCACTGCTGCCTGGGATAGGCCAAGGAGCAATGGATGGAAGCTGCAGCACAGGAGGTTCCAGCTCAACACAAGGGGCAACTTCTTGCCTGGAAGGGTCCCAGAGCCCTGGCACAGGCTGCCCAGAGAGGTTGTGGAGTCTCCTTCTGTGGAGGCTTTCAAGGCCTGTCTGGATGTGTTCCTGTGTGCCCTGAGCTGGATTGTCTGGTCCTGCTGTGGCAGGGGGCTTGGACTGGATGATCTCTTTGGGTCCCTTCCAACCCCTGACATCCTGTGAGCCTGTGATCCCAACATTGCTTTAGCTCAGAGGACCACTCCCAGCCACACAGACCTTCAAAAGCTTCTTTGGTTTCTTTCTTGCTCACCTGCCTCTCCTTTCTCCAGCCCAGGTGTACAACGACATTAGCACGGGAGGGGTCTTTGAGGAAGGAGGCCTGGACCGAAGTCACATCTTCCTGACAATCCATGATGCTGTTTTGTTTGCACTGGCAAACTTCAAAGAAGTTGTCCACCCTCCCATCCTAGAAGAGGTAAATTTGCTCCCCAGCCTTTCCCCAGCTCACATTCCTGTGCCATTAGGCTCACAGGGCTGCGTCAGCACAAAGGGAGAACAACAACTCAATACTGCACCTAATAAAGGCTCTTGTTTATCTCAGGTGGTAAAGGTCTAAATCCAACAAAATATTTCATGCCCTGATTCTCATGTATGGGACAAGCCCCAGTTCAGTTCAATGGGAATTCAGGAGTGTAAATGTGTTTAAGGGTGGTTTGGATGTGGTGCTTAGGGATATGGTTTAAGGCAAATCTTGTAGAGTAGAGTTCTAGGTTGGACTTGGTGACCCTGAGGGGCTTTGCCAGCCTGGATGTTTCTGTGAATCTGTGATTCTGTCAAATGTCTTCTGCAACCCCCTAACTTGGAGATGAATGCTGTCCCAGCCTGCAGAAGCCAAAAGAGCTGTGCCCTCCCTTTGGTGTTGGCTGGAACACACAGCTGCACAGAAAGGCAGAATTTGGCCCTCGGAAATGAAAGCAAAGCACAGCACAGCACATGCCCCTGTCCTCAAATAGCCCCAGCATCCCTGAGTGCTTCCTTTTGGTGGGAGGAGAAGAGGCCAAGGCAGGCCATGGCACGTGCTAATGGCACAGGGTCAGAGAGGCTATTCCCTCCAATATGGGTCAGTTTATTGCATGATAAGTGGAGGTGGAACCAGGGCAGTGCTAGTTCACGAGCAGAAGGCATCTCATATCTCACCAGAGAGATATGCTAAGTGCCAGGTCAGCCAGAGGTGAAAAACAACTGAAACAGGACTCCTCCTGTGTCCCTTCCTCCTGGGCATCTCCCTTGGAGCCTGTGTTTGATGCTCTGAGCCTGTCTGAGTCGCTGCTTTCAGTCCTTTCCATCCTGCACACTCTGCTTATTCGTGGATTTGATTCTTTCCTGCACAGAAGCCGAATCAGACAGAGCTCTCCATCTACGATGAGTCTGTGGATGAAAGCAGTGCAGACTTCAAGAACTTGGAGGAGGTTAGTCCTTAGTGCCAGGGGTCACTTCTTCAGCTCTGGACATCAGGTGGCAATCAGAAGTCGTGGTTGGGATGGGTTAGATGGGAAGTCCCCAGCACTGTTGCCAGGAAAAGGGCAGTAGGAACCCTTGAAAAGTGAGCTGCAAAAGTCATTTCACATCCCTGCTGTGAGCTCTGGTAGGGAGCTGGATGAAGGAGCTCCGAGGCTAGTCCATGGGGGAATCCTTTCCTCCATTCTGGGCCACAGAGCTCAGGTTCACACTCAGGTCTGTAGTCTCCACCCGCTGGGATGAGCTTGGAGAACCAGATTTAGCTTGAGGCCAAAAGAAGGATCAGCAGTCAGGCTTCCAGCACAGACTTTCTAAGTGTTGAAATAATTTGCATGCACTGAATCCAGGTCCCTGGAAGAAGATACTTTCCAAATCTGACCTTCCTCATGCTGCCCAGGCAGAGCTGGAAGCAGAGCAACCTTCCCACCACCAGTTGCCCCTGTGAAGGAGGGCTGGGGAGGGCTGGAGTTTCTGGTGGCCTTTCTCTGGGTGACTGAGTGAGTGCTGAGCTGTGTTGCTGGGTTGGTGCCACAGCATCAGCCCTAACCCAGCCTGCCTTCTGTACCCCTTAGGAGATGTTTGGAAGCATGTTCCACTCAGAGACCCAGACAGCTCTGTGAGCACAGAGGGAGCATCAGCATGTGGGCAAACCCTCCTGAACAGGCTCCTCTCTCCCATCCCTTCGTGAAGAGCTGCGCTTCCACCTGGGGATACAATCAGTTTGCAAAGCAAGAGGCTGTCACACCTCTCGAACTGATAGATTCCTCCCTCCCTCCTGCTCTACATCTGGTATTCAGAGCAAAGGACCCTGGAGCAGGCAACAGAAATCTAGGGAAGCAGGAACTCAGGAAATGCCATCTCGTTAATTACAGAAGTTCACCTGAAGGCAGGGACAATTACTCATTAACGCCAGGAACTCTCTTTTGTCTCACTCATTGCATCCTTCTGGCCACACAGGCACCACCTCGTCGGGGCAGCCCCTTCCTTCTTTTCCCTCTTTTCCTGGTGAAGTGAAACACAAGCAAATTCTGAGAGCCTTCCAGGGCTGTGAGTCATGAGCAAAAGCAGCTCTGCCAAGGTGCAGAGCTGCAGTTTTGCAAGGCAACCTTTTCAAATGTGCACTGAGCTTTTGGGGTCTCTGCCCAGTAGGTGCAAACCCCTGAATTCCCCTGTGTGCCAACACCCCTGCTGTCCCCACAGCCCCTCTTCCATGGAGCCCTGCACAGCTCTCTTTGAGACCCAGCATCCCAAAACCCACTGCCTCACCCCAGTGCTGTGCTTCTGATACCCTGAAGACTCTGGTACTTGATCTCAGCAGGGCTATTTTCTGCATTCCAGTCTCTTTTTCTTACTAACAGGATGAGTTTGTAATCAGCAATGAGAACTCCTTGTTACTGGGTGCTATGTGCACATATTCTATATCACCCAGCCTGCCCAGAGCAGTATGTGCTCAAAAGGCCCTGGGTCCAGCTCTAATGCATTGAATGTGTGCTCAAGAGATCCAGGGTCCAGCTCTAGTGAATTGAATATCTGCTCAGAGGACCCAGGGTCCAGCTCTAGTGAACTGAATATCTGCTCAGAGGACCCAGGGTCCAGCTCTAGTGAATTGAATATCTGCTCAGAGGACCCAGGGTCCAGCTCTAGTGCACTGAATATCTGCTCAGAGGACCCAGGGTCCAGCTCTAGCGCATTGACTATCTGCTCAGAAGACTCAGGGTCCAGCTCTAATGCACTGAGTATGTGCTCAAAAGACCCAGGGTCCAACTCTAATCCTCACTGAAGTGTTTTAGGCATCTTTCCACTGTGCTTCAGCAAGGCTCTGAGTCTGGGCATGGTATCGAGAGCATTCATCCCAAGGCTGTTTGGACTCTTCCCATCTTCTTGAGGACTGGAGCAACAAAGAGCTTTAGGTCCAGCCAATGGATGGGTGCTTTAGGGAAAGATGTTCTTTTTTCCCAAATCATTTTGATGGCACATACAAGGCCAGGGCAGGAAGCCCTTTCTGCAGACTTTTCCTGATGTCATTGATCCAGAGCAGCAACACTGAAATTTTGAGGGTATCTTATGCTAAGTAAGGCAACAGCCCAAAGTGCCACCCTGGTGACAAGCTCTCAAACTTGCTGCTTGTGCAGCAAGAAAAAGCTCTTGCACAGCATCTGATACTTCCATATCAATTCTCTGCTATATATTTGATGTTGTCCACTCCAACTCACCACAGACCAATGCCACCAAGACCATCTACCTCCCAGGCAAACAAGCCTGCCCCACTAAGCCACAGACAAACAGGTGAGATCTTCATCATTTCCCCAAACCTGACATTCTATTGTATTTCAGTGCTATTTTAGTTTCCTTTTCTGATGCCTTCCCTTCCTAACCAGTGCTGATGTTGTAACAGTAAGGACAAGCAGACAACATAAAGCCTGGAAGTGTCTAAGAGTAAGCCAAGGGTTAAAGGGACTCTTCCTTCTTTGGTGCATTTCAAACCCCAAAGTGGCTTTTATGAAGAGAAGGTTATAAAAACCAAATGAATTGCACATATAAAGGCACACATTGGTATGGCTTCAGTTGCAATGGAAGCAATTTTCTGGTGTCTGGAATTGCAAATCTTCCTAGAAGGCATTTCCAGTGCTAGGGTTGAAAACACAAAGAGTCAATGAGACAAAAAAAAAGAAAAAGAGCAACAGGAGCAAAACTGGACCAGGTCTGTTATCCTCCCAGAAATGCAAGAAATAAAAGAGTTACCTTAATCATGGAAGTAAATTATCTTTTTTAAAAGGTATTTCTGGTTTTATTAATACTCTAAGATGTTAAAGCTTTTTAACAAGCCTTAAGTGTACAGTTTTGAAGTGCATAGAACATGACTGAGCTGATTCTCTTCCAGGTTGCTTGAAGGCTTCCTGAGGAGA
>VWZE01024394.1:34950-47265 GCA_013396675.1 Eubucco bourcierii | reverse complement strand
GGGGGGGGTGGGGTGGGGGGAGGCTTTCTTACAGCTCCCAGGTGTCTCATTTTTAAGGAAAACAGAGCTTCAGGAACCATCCAGAGCTAGATAACCTGAAAGGAAACAACAGCAGAGCCCTGCCAGCTTGTTTTTTATATAGCATTTCATTAACTAAGTCATCATTTCTCTACCTCAGTTTCTGATTATGTGGTGCAGGAGAGAGTAATAAAACCAAAGGAGCTTAGTTACCAAAAGGAAAAAAAAAAAACAAAAAAAACCAAACAACCCAAACCACTAACTAATGATTATTACTTATTTTTAATCTTAGACAACAGTGATTTTTTTTTTTCGCAGAGCCATGTGTAGCCTGTTCTATAAGCTAAAATCAAGAGATTAATCCTCTTCAATTACCTTTGAGGGTGATTACTTGGGGTCTTTTGTTACTGCCCAAGTGCTCCTTTCACTGGCTTGTTGGCAAAAAGCAAGAAGTTGGGGCAATGGAACAAGAAATCTCCTTCAGGAGCTGATCAATATTTCTGGATCTCTGAGGTGGCATCACTTTAAACAAGGAACATCCTCACTTCCAGTCCTTCCTTCAGTGTTAATTACAGGAGGCTGATTTCACAGCCCCGGGGGCCCAACAGGACAAATGCAGGAAGGCTCAGAAGCAACAAAACATGGATGAAAAATAGATTTGGCTTCTTGGAGTTCCTACGAGCAAAAAGGATGGGATGGCATCAGAGGTGGCTGGAAAGGAGCAGCAGAGACCCTATGCTCAGTGAATTCTGGTGACCCAGGGAGAAAAAGAACCTCATTTCTGGAATCACAGCCTAGTCTGTGGGCAAACTTCATGGCTGGAGGTACAAAGTGGCCAAGTTCAAAGCCTTCATTTCCCAGTGTCCAGGAAAGGGAGTTAGAAAAATTCAAATTTACACTGGGGCAGAAAAAACCCCTCCAAATTTATTTCCAGTGTCTCTTTATTACTTTTAAGATCTCAGTGACATTGATGTGTAATGGTTTTGAAGCCTTCCTTGCTAAGTGCATGATGTATAACCAGCTCAGAAATGTAATTTATTTAATTTAATGTTGGTTTTGTCCTCTCTCTCTCTCTTTTTTTTTTTTCTTTTTGATAATAAAGAATGTGCAAACAATCATCTGCTCCTTCTGCTCATTCAAAAGCAGGCTGTCCACAGCAGCTCCAATCTGGTATTAAGCATCTTGGGAGAGTTTATGCCATGGGAAGACGAGATAAACTTTCAAATGCAGTACAGGACAGATGTAAACGAGAGAAGAACCAGTTTTTCACCATGCTCTGTGGTGAAGCCAGGCAAGCAGGGATGGATTTTGCAATCCAGATGGATTTAAACCCTCACAAGAGTAGGGTTGGCACACCCCAGGGCACACCACCATGCCTGGCTTGACCTGGTCCTGCCTAACCAGCATCCTCCTACCTAACTTGTGGCCCCAGCAAGCCCAGGGAGTGGTCACTCCCCACGGGCACCCCTTTACCCCACTCCAAGCACCTCATCAATTTCAGAACAGCACCAAGGTTCTGGTAGGCATCCAGAGAGAATTGGACAGACTGGAGAACTGGGAAAAGTGCAACCAAGGGGGTTTTCAACACAGACAAGTGCAGAGTCCTGTGTCTGCGGAGGAATTACAGACTGCACCAGTATAGACTGGGAGGCGATCTGCTGGAGAGCAGCCCTGTGGAGAGGGACCTGGGAGTGCTGATGGATAACATCCATGGGGCAGCAATGAGCCCTGGTGGCCAAGAGGACAAATGGGATCCCGGAGGGCATTAAGAACATTGTGTCCATCAGATCCAAGGAGGTTTGCTCTGCCCTGGGGTCCCCAGAGAAGTTGTTGAGTCTCCTTCTCTGGAGCCTTTCCAGGTCTGTCTGGACGTGTTCCTGTGTGCCCTGAGCTAGATTGTCTGGTCCTGCTGTGGCAGGGGGCTTGGACTGGACGAGCTCATTGGGTCCCTTCCAAGCCCTGACACCCTGTGATTCTCTCGGGAGGCCCCAGTCAATCGCACTGCTGTCAGCTGCCGTGGGCACCAGACACCACTCGCACCGCTCTTAAATGTCTCCTCGAGATAACACAAAGCGCACACAGCACTCAGGCCGCCACCCGCCGCCACTCCAACCGCGCCACGGGGCGGGACCACAGCTCCCAGCAGTCCCCGCGGACGGGGCGGGCCCAAGCCTCTCATTGGTCAATCACCCGGTGGCCACGTGACTATTTGCTTTAGACCACGCCCCCCTACTCAGCGCGGTAGCGGCGGCCGAAGTCCGCTGGGGATGGCGGCTTGGAGGGGGCGCCGGGCAGCGGCGTGGGCCGCGGGCCTGGGGCTGAGCGTAGCCGTACTGGTGCTGGTAGGCACCGTGTTGCTCCGCGCCTACGTCCTGAGAGCCCCGGCCATCCCGCGGCTGTGGGCCCGGCGCGGCGGCACTGCCGCTTTCAGTGCCGGCGAGCGGCTGGAGCTCAAGGAGTCGCTGCGAGGTGAGGGGGCCCGGCCGGGCTGAGCCACCCTCCCGGCCCCCCGGCTCTTCCCAGAGGCCTGCAGCCTGTATGCCCATTGCAGCCCCGGGTCGGGCTTGTTGCTAGCCTAGTTTCCCGTTCGTGGTGGCTGGGGCGGCTTTTCCGCAGGGGGTGAATCGGGCCGGCCGTGGGACGTGGGCGCGAGTGGGGCAGCAGCGGAGAGCATATGAAAAAGCTACAGGAGTGCAGGAGCCCCTGAACAGGCTGCCCAGAGAGATCGTGGAGTCACCTCTACAGAGACCCCAAACCCTCTGGCCATTGTGATGCTGGGCAAACTGTCATGGGTGCCCTGCTTTAGCAGGGGGAGTTGAACTGGATGATCTCCAGAGGCCCTTCCAGCCTTCACCGTGCTGGGGTTGTGTGACGCTGCCTTGGGTGTTTTCTCCATGGAAGGAACCAGTTGTTCTTTTTCCTTAAGCCTGCTTTCTTCCCGTGGTGGTTTCCTTGGTGTTCCTCTCTCATACAGGGCAGGCACCCTGCGACTGCAGTTTGCCAGGCATCTCTGTGCCCCTGCTCGATGGTTGTTGTGGCTGAGCCCTTGCACGCTGCAGACAGCCTGCCTGTGACAAATGGTGGAGTGTTTGGGCTCTCTGATACAGGCCCCTGCAGAAGGCTTTGGAGGTTTGGCAGCTCGCAGGAAACCACAGTCTGGCATGAAGTCATAAATAGTCCTGGGCTGTTCAGGCAGAGGGGTTGGGTTCCATAGATGCCACACGTTGCTGGCTGGTGAAATTTATTGCTTAGCGAGTTCTGTGTGCATAGGGGCTTAATGGGAAAAGGCAGGCATACAGGAGGTGTTTAGTTGTGTGTTTCTTCTTTGAATAACAAACATGGCCTTTAAATGGATCTGTAACCTCACCTGATGGCTGCTCTTAGGGAAGGCAGCTGTGACTGGGGCTAAGGGGGCTGGGGTTGTTCACCCTGGAGAAGAGAAGGCTTCAAGGGGGCCTTAGAGCTACCTTCCACTACCTGAAGGTATGCTAGAGGAAGGGTGCAGAGGGACTTTTAATAAAGGGGTCTAGAGAGAGGACAAGGGGGAATGATACAAAGCTGGGGGAGCGAACAGAGCAAGAGGACGTAGTCTAAAGCTGTGCCAGAGCAGGTTTAGGCTGGACGTTAGGAAGAAGTTCTTCACAGAGTGATTGGCATTGCCTGGGGAGGTGGTGGAGTCCCCATCCTTGGAGGTGTTTGAGAGGAGGCTGCATGAGACACTTAGTACCATGGGTTAATTAGAAGGTTTTAGGTGATAGGTTGGACTCGATGGTTTCAGAGGTCTTTTCCAACCTGGTTAATTCTGTGATTCTGAGAGTAGGGTTAGAGTAGATCTTAGGAAGAAGTTCTTCAGTATGAGGGTAGTGAGACTGAAATAGGCTGCTTGGAGAGGTCATGGATGCCTTCTCCTTGGTGCTGTTCAAGGCCAGGCTGGGGGAGGCCTTGAGCAGCTGAGTCTAGCTGGGAGGTGTCCCTGCCCATGTCAAGAAGTTGGAGGAGAGGATCTCTGAGGTTGCTTCCAACCTGAACCATTCTGTGTTGGAGAGCAGCCATGTCTGACCTTCTTTGAATGACAGAGCAGACCAGAAAGACCAGCAAAAGCCCTGTTTGTGTATTTTGAGAGGTTGGAGTAGTGTGAAAGGAGGTGTTAAAACAATCTTGCCATCACAACCTGACTTGGAAAGAAAAAAAATCTCTGTGAACTGCCTGCTCAGCTGCCAAACTAGTTTGGGACTAGAAGGAATCAGGTCACCCTAACAAAATGCAGCTGCTTCTGGGCAGTAGCATTTCTAACAGCATCACTCAACACTTGAAATGGAGGTTTAAGTAGCTAGAGAAAAAACCTTGGCTGAAACTGGAAGGCAGATGTGGTGTGCTGCATGCACGCAGCTATGCTCAAGTCCCTTAGCCCCTTTTCTCTTCCTGTGGTGTGAAACAATCTTTAGAGCCTGGAATACACTCAGGGGATGCAAAACCCCTTGTGCTTTCCCTGCTGAAATGCAGTGCACAGATGGATTGATTTCAGTGTTAATTGCTGCCTCTTTCCTGTTGCATTGAAGGTGCTATCAAGATCCCAACTGTTTCCGTGTCTTCAGAGGACTTGAACACAACTGCCATGGCAGAATTTGGGAATTACATTCAGAAAGGTACTAAAGCTTTCATTCTTTGCCATCTCTGCTGCTCCATTTTATTTTCTGCAAATAAAAGAGAGTGTTTATGGTTCTGGAATAGAATGGAACAAATTTGCCTTCTGATTTACCTCAATTTGTGGTTCTGGAACAGAGCAGAATAGAATTTCCTTTTGGTTTACCTCAGTTTATGGTTCTGGGATAGAATGGAACCGATTTTCCTTCTATTTTACCTCAATTTGTGATTCTGGAATAGAATGGAACAGATTTTCCTTCTGATTTACCTCAATTTGTGGTTCTGGAACAGAACAAAATAGAATTTCCTTTTGGTTTACCTCCATTTATGGTTCTGGAACAAAATGGAACAGATTTCCCTTGTGTTTTACCTCAGTTTATGGTTCTGGAATAGAACAGAACAGATTTCCCTTTTTGTTTTACCTCAGTTTATGGTTCTGGAATAGAACAGAACAGATTTCCCTTGAGTTTTACCTCAGTTTATGGTTCTGGAATAGAACAGAACAGATTTTCCTTTTGGTTTACCTCAGTTTATGATTCTGGAATAGAACAGAACAGATTTTCCTTTTGGTTTACCTCAGTTTATGGTTCTGGAATAGAACAGAACAGATTTCCCTTGAGTTTTACCTCAGTTTATGGTTCTGGAATAGAACAGAACAGATTTCCCTTTTGTTTTACCTCAGTTTATGGTTCTGGAATAGAACAGAACAGATTTCCCTTGAGTTTTACCTCAGTTTATGGTTCTGGAATAGAACAGAACAGATTTCCCTTTTTGTTTTACCTCAGTTTATGGTTCTGGAATAGAACAGAACAGATTTCCCTTGAGTTTTACCTCAGTTTATGATTCTGGAATAGAACAGAACAGATTTTCCTTTTGGTTTACCTCAGTTTATGGTTCTGGAATAGAACAGAACAGATTTTCCTTTTGGTTTACCTCAGTTTATGGTTCTGGAATAGAACAGAACAGATTTCCCTTGAGTTTTACCTCAGTTTATGGTTCTGGAATAGAACAGAACAGATTTCTCTTGAGTTTTACCTCAGTTTATGATTCTGGAATAGAACAGAACAGATTTCCCTTGAGTTTTACCTCAGTTTATGATTCTCGAGTGGAACAGAACAGATTTCCCTTTTTGTTCACCACCATAGACTGGAATAAAATGGAATAGACTTTCATTTTGGTTTACCTCAAGAAGGCCTGGACTGACCCAAATCACCTCTGCAGCAGCATGCTTTGGTGTAAGCAATGGTCAAAACTAGAGCAGAGGAGGTTCAAATGTTGGCTTTTGGTCTTTGAGATGGTTAAATGAGTGCCACTAGGAAGAAAAAGAGCAAGAGCACCCTGCTTCAGTGTAGTTTGTTTATTTTTTTGCCAATCCCATCACTGCTACTTGCACCACTGAGCAGCAGTTGCTGGTCTGGCTGAGGACAGTCTGAAATACGAAGGGAGGTGGCTTGGTAGAGTTGTGAGAGCAAAACTGCCCATCTGCTTTCTGAAGCAAATTTGTTTTGCTTGCTCTTAACTCCCAGTGCTCCCCTTGAGGCTGAGTAGATGACTGCTCTGTGGACTGTTTGCCTTTGGACATGGTTGCTAATTTTTCACATGTTTTTAATTCTTTCCTTAACAGTCTTCCCGGCTGTATTCTCTTCCAAGTTCATTCAGCATGAAATTGTTGGCCAATACAGCCACCTCTTTACTGTTCAGGGTTCTAACCCTGAGTTGATGCCCTATATGCTGCTTGCACACATGGATGTAGTGCCTGCTCCCCCAGAGGGCTGGGATTTCCCTCCTTTCTCAGCTGCAGAGCATGAAGGTTTCATCTATGGACGAGGAACTCTGGATAACAAAAACTCTGCCATAGTACGTCTGCTGGGTAATGTCCTTTCTGAGAGGTGCAAGGCCTGGAAAAGCCAGATGGGAGGAGCCTCTTCTCTTGCAATTTGATAGAATGTCCCCCATGTCTCTGTTTCACAGAGTATTAGAGGTTGGGAGGGACCTCACAAGATTAGCCAATCCAGCCCCCTGCCAGAGCAGGTCGCACAGGAACAGATCCAGGTGGATTTTGAATGTCTCCAGTGAAGGAGACTCCACAACCTCTCTGGGCAGCCTGCTCCAGGGCTCCAGCACCCTTACAGTCAGAAAGTTTTCCCTTCTCACAGCATCACAGCAACACCCAGGTTGGCAAAGCCCCTCAGGATCACCAAGTCCAACCTAGAACCCTACTCTACAAGATTCACCTTAAACCATAGCCCCAAGCAGCACATCCAAACCAGCCTGAAACACATCCATGGTAGGTGACCTGTTCCTGTGGAACCTCCTCTGCTGTAGCTGGCACCCACTGCCCCTTGTCCTATCACTGGACATCCCTGAGCAGAGCCTGCCCTGCACATCTTTATCAGCATGAATGAGGGCAGCCCTCAGGCTCCTCTGCTCCACCTTGCACACACTGCTCCTTGTCCTGTCACTGAGCAGAACTTTTGGATGAGAACTTGAGCAACTGAGTTATTAAGAGCTGTCCCTGCCCGTGGCAGAGAGGTTGGAGTAAATGATCTCAGAGGTCTCTTCCAATCTAAACCATTCTGTGATGATTCCATGATTTAATGAACTGCACAAATAATTCCTCAAATGGGCATTAAAAATCAACAGTTTCAGTGAACACTGCAAAAACAGGTGCTGAGAAGATAGAAGGGAGAGAATTTCTTCTCCTGTGAAGAATGAACAAACTTAAATTGAATAAAAGCCAAGAGGTGAGGTGGACTGATAGCAGTCAGTGGTAGATCTCAGTTCTCTTCCCTCAGATTGTCTCACTCTGTTTCAGTCCTCTGGGCTCATTTTGTATGACAGGCACTGCTTGGTAGCACAGGGCAGAGCTGAGGTGTGCATGGAACAGGCAGCTGAAAGGCACAGAGAATTCCATGGAAAATTAGAACTCTCTCATGCTTCCTGCACAGTTTAGCACCAACTACAGCAGCACCAAGAACAAACCTCCACTGTTTGGTGTCTGTACACAATCTTCAGCATTACTGATCCAAAACATTGCAAGGGGTAGGAGGAATTATCATCAGGGGGAGCTGTAGAGATAAAAGCTCCACTGTGACCAGGACAAAGGCCCCTTAAAGGCTGTGAATGCATCAGATGTCTTCAACCTTACATTGCATCTTTTCCTCTCTCCTTCCTGATACCAAGTGCAATGCTTTCTGCTGTTTTGTGTTTGGGTTTTTTCGTTTGTTTGTTTTTTCCCTGCAGGGTATTCTGCAAGCTGTGGAATTTTTGCTGAGAAGAAATTACAGACCCCTCAGGTCATTCTATATTGGCATTGGACATGATGAAGAGGTATTTGCTTTCATTTCATTCAAATGGCACAAATCCAGGCTGGCTGCAGAGTGAGTTGAGAGTAGCCCTGAAGAAAGAGGCTTGGGGGTGTTTGATTGATTGATTGATTGATAGGAAGCTCCCCAGAAGCCAGCAGTGCCCTCATGCAGCCCAGAAGGCAGCTGTGTTCTGGGCTGCATTCAGAAGAATGTGGCCAGCAGGGTAAGAGAGAGGATTCTGCCCTGCTCAGACCCCACCTCAAATACTGAATCCAGTTCTGGTGTCCTCAGCATAAGGAGAACACAGAGCTGCTGGGTGTGAGTCCAGAGGAGGCTACAAAGATGATCCAAGGTCTGGAACACCTCTGCTATGAGGACAGGCTGAGGGAGCTGAAGGTGTACAGCCTGGAGAGGAAAAGAGTGGGGAGACCTTAGAGCTGCCTGCCAATACCTGAAGGGATCCTGTGGGAGGGCTTCAGAGAGACTTCCTGAGGGTGTCTAGAGGCTGGACAAGGAGGAATGGTTTGAAGCTGAGGGAGAGCAGGGTTAGACTGCATCTTGGGAAGAAGTTCTTGAGTGTGTGGGTGGTGAGACTGTGGAACAGGTTTCCCAGGGAGGCTGTGGCTGCCTCCTGCTTGGAGGTGTTCAAGACCAGATTGGATGAAGCCTTGAGCAGCTGAGTCTAATTGAGAGGTGTCCCTGCCCATGGTGGGGAGGTTGGAGCAGGTGATCTCAGAGGTTCCTTCCAACCTGAGCCATTGTTGTTTGTATCCCCTGTGTATGTCAGAAGGCTTAGTTTTTAACACTGTTTAAGGTGGGAAATGTCTCCTGTTTCACTTGGTTCTGTGGGTAGATGCTGGGTCAGGCACAGGTAGTTACATATTGATTGTTTGGCTTTAAGTGACACCAAGGATTTGGTGTGATGAACAAAGAGCAAAAAGCACAGCAGAGGGTTAGTTCCAATTCTTTTCTGTGTGGAAGGGGCAGCAGGAGATCCATTTTGGAGGATGTACAGCACACTTTAATGGCCATTTAAGATTAATATTTCACATGGTTGTTCCAAACACTCAGGAGGAGCTAATAAAAATGTTCCACTCCTCTGGTGCCCACCAAATGATAAAAAGACAGGTGAGAGGGTTTTGGTTGTTCACTTCCAGAATGCGGAGATGAAGGATTGCTAATAGTTGAAATGAAAACCTCTTTGAAATGACTCATGTGTGGAGTTTCTAGCTCTGAGGTATGATTGTGTCTGAGATCTAGAAGGATTCGAAGCCACAAGCAGTGACTGGTGAATGAGAACATTCCTCAGCATGGATACAAACTCTGCTGCTTCAGGAGCTCCAATGAATTTTGTCAGGAGGAATCTTTAGTTGGCAGGTTGCTCCAGAGCTGTGCAGGGGATCACAGGCTCACAGGATGTTAGGGGTTGGAAGGGACCCAAAGAGATCATCCAGTCCAAGCCCCCTGCCACAGCAGGACCAGACAATCCAGCTCAGGGCACACAGGAACACATCCAGACAGGCCTTGAAAGCCTCCACAGAAGGAGACTCCACAACCTCTCTGGGCAGCCTGTGCCAGGGCTCTGGGACCCTTCCAGGCAAGAAGTTGCCCCTTGTGTTGAGCTGGAACCTCCTGTGCTGCAACTTCCATCCATTGCTCCTTGGCCTATCCCAGGCAGCAGTGAGCAGAGCCTGTCCCCCCCCACCCCTGACCTCCAGCCCTCAGATAGCTATGATTGATTAAATCCCCTCTCAGTCTTCTGCAGACTAAGCAGCCCCAGGTCCCTCAGCTTCTCCTCACCAGGCAGTGCTCCAGTCCCCTCATCATCCTCACAGCCCTCCCTTGGACTCTCTGCATCAGATCCCTGTCCCTCTCCAACTGGGGAGCCCAAAGCTGAAGGCAGTACTCAAGATGAGGTCTCAGCAGGGCAGAGCAGAAGCAGAGGTGAACCTCCCTGGATCTGCTGGGCACACTCTTCTTAATGCCTCCCAGGTCCCTCTTGGCCACCAGGGCTGATTGCTGCCCCATGAATGTTCTCCACCAGCACTCCCAGGTCCCTCTGCAGAGGGCTGCTCTCCAGCAGATCACCTCCCAGCCTGTCCTGGTGCTGTTTATTATTCCTCCCCAGGTGCAGGACTCTGCACTTACCTTCCATTGTTTGCATCCTAGCACTAATCTCTCTCACCAGCAAGATCTTTCCTGCTGCTATGCTTTCATCTGCTTAGTTCCTCTGACTGCAGGAACTCCTCTCCACCTTCTCACAGGTGTCTGGTTGGAAGGGAGCTGTGAAGATTGCAGCTCTGCTGGAAGCCAGAGGAGTGAAACTCTCCTTTGTACTAGATGAGGGAAGTGCAATACTGGATGGCATCATTGCAGGAGTGCAGAAGCCAGTAGCTCTGTAAGTAAGAAAACACAACTGCCTACAATGAAAATGATGCATTTTCACTCATTAATTTGGGAGAACTGACCTTGGTAATATCAATCAAAATGTTTTCCAGGCATGTGGCAGTGCTGCTGTTGCTAGAGTGCAAAGCAAAGGTTTTGCTTGCTGTCCAGCACAGCCTGAGCACAGCAGAATGCTCCTCTTAGCCAGTGAAGTGTCTTAATTGTCTGCCTTAGAGCCTGCTCAGTGGAGCAGTGCCCCTTCAGACACCTAAGGGCTGTGTGAAGGATTTGTTGTTGCTGCTGCTTTGTTTGATATTTTTATAGCACTGAGAACAGGCAGAAGAACTCTTTGTGTTTGCAGTCTGTGCCTGTGTGTTTGGAGTTGCATTAATCAGTTATTTATTTATCACTGCCCAGAATTGCCATCACAGAAAAGGGTTCAATAACACTGAACTTCACTGTGGACAAAGAGCCAGGACATTCATCTGTCCCTCCTAAGGAGACAAGTATTGGCATTCTTGCAGCAGCCATGTCCAGGTGAGAGCTCCTGCATCACCTAACATCAAAGCCAGCCAAGCAGACTCCTAAATCACTGACAGGTGACTGTCTTCTTTGATATTTGTATATAGAGTCTTGCAAATTCCCTTTATCTATTTACAGAGGGAATTGGTAGCTCACTTTGAAGGCCAGAAATGCAAACCCCAGCATAGGGAACAGAAGTGCCTGAAGTGTCTTTTCAGATGTTCCTAGGGTCACTTGATTCTCTAAACCCACAACAATTACTGCAGCTTTGATGTCTGAGAATCACAGAATTAGAGGAAGGGACCACAAGGATCAGCCAGTTCCAACCCCCCTGCCATGCCCAGGGACACCTCACACTAGATCAGGCTGCCCACAGCCTCATCCAGCCTGGCCTTAAACACCTCCAGGGATGAGGCTTCCACCCCCTCCCTGGGCAACCCCTGCCAGGCTCTCACCACTCTCATGCTGAAGAACTTCTTCCTAACCTCCAGTCTGAATCTAATAATTTCTGGCTTTGTTCCATTCCCCCCACTCCTGTCACTACCTGACAACCTCAAAAGTCCCTCCCCAGCTTTCCTGTAGCCCACTTCAGATACTGCAAGGCCACAAGAAGGTCTCCCTGGAGCCTTCTCCTCTCCAACCTCAACAGCCCCAACTCCCTCAGTCTCTCCTCACAGCAGAGCAACTCCAGCCCTCTGCTCATCCTCGTGGCCCTTTTCTGGACACCTTCCAACACATCCATATCTTTCTTCTAGAGGCTCCAGAACTCAAGGTGGAGTCTCACCTGAGTGGAGTAGAGGAGGAGAATCACCTCTCTCAACCTGCTGGCCACACTTAGCATCATTTGATCTAAAGTGGCAGAGATTGCTTTGATTGCAGAACTGCTCTGGAATTTATTCTTTTGCACATCCCTGCTACCTCCAGTGGGGAATTATCCAAGCCAATAAACATGCTGCCAAGTCAGGATGTGACTGACTAAATCAAATATTACATAGATTCATAGACTGCTGTGGGTTGGAAGGGACCTTAAAGGTCATCCAGTTCCAACTCGCTGGGCTCGGTGCCAACCTCCCACTAGCCCAGGTTGCTCAAGGTCTCTTCCAGCCTGGCCTTGAACACCTCCAGGGAGGGAGCATCTACAAACATGCCACAAACNGGCCACACTTAGCATCATTTGATCTAAAGTGGCAGAGATTGCTTTGATTGCAGAACTGCTCTGGAATTTATTCTTTTGCACATCCCTGCTACCTCCAGTGGGGAATTATCCAAGCCAATAAACATGCTGCCAAGTCAGGATGTGACTGACTAAATCAAATATTACATAGATTCATAGACTGCTGTGGGTTGGAAGGGACCTTAAAGGTCATCCAGTTCCAACTCGCTGGGCTCGGTGCCAACCTCCCACTAGCCCAGGTTGCTCAAGGTCTCTTCCAGCCTG
>VWZE01024393.1:32705-48943 GCA_013396675.1 Eubucco bourcierii | reverse complement strand
TGGGTCAAGGTCATAGCATGCTGGAGGAAGGTGACTGAACTCCCTGGACAGGCTTTCTGGGTGTGCTGCAGTGCTGCTGCAAGGGCTACATGTGTAGCATCAGCAGCAAATCACAAGTCCTATGTGTCCACTTGTGGGACAGAAGACAGTTAACAGTGCTGGGTTACAGCTGTGGCAGGTATGAGCCCAAGGGGGAAGCTGTGTGAAACTCCAGCCAGACCTGTCACATGGTAGAGGTGAAAAACCAGGATAAACCTACTGGAGGACTCTCAAGGTGTCAATTCATGAGGTCCTTTTGGAAAGCGGTCAGGCATATCCACACTCCTTGGCAATATGACAAAGTCAGTGTGCTGAGGCTGGGCAGTGAAGACCAATTGCAGTCTGCTTGACTTAGCCCAGCATGGTAAACAGATGGAAGGAAAAGGACAAAAAACAAACTCACCTTCATAGACAGCTTATGCCATGAAAATCTCATTCCTGAAAGCAAAAAGGCTCAGCTTGCAATTGGACCTCTCCAAAGGGTGATGCAACCAGCCTCCTGAGGCTAGCAGGCAAAACAGAGCACAGTTAGAGGTACTGTCCCAAGCCTGGGAGGCCTTTGCTTTCTTCACAGAATTTATCTTCCTGACTGGCCAGCTTGTTCTCAGGGGAGATACACACACACAGAGCTCATCTGAGTGCTTGCTGTTGACCTCTATTGAGTTGTGCTGCCCTGTACCATAGAATCATAGAATGGTAAGGTTGGAAGGGACCTCAAGGATCATCTAGTTCCAACCCCCTGCCATAGGCAGGGACACCTCCCACTAGTACAGCTCACTCAAGGCCTCGTCCAACCTGGCCTTGAACACCTCCAGGGAGGGAGCATCCACAACCTCCCTGGGCAACCTGTTCCAGTGCCTCACCACCCTCACTGTAAAGAACTTCCTCCTAACATCCAGTCTAAATCTCCCCTCTGCCAGTTTAAGCCCATTGCCCCTTGTCATGTCATTGCAGGACCTTGTAAATAATCCTTCCCCAGCCTTCCTGTAGGCCCCCTTCAGATACTGGAAGGCTACTATCAGGTCCCCTCGAAGCCTTCTCTTCTCCAGGCTGAAGAGCCCCAACTCCCTCAGCCTGTCCTCATAGGAGAGCTGCTCCAGCCCTCTGATCATCTTTGTGGCCCTCCTCTGGACCCGCTCCAACACTTCCATGTCCTTCCTGTGCTGAGGGTTCCAGAACTGCACACAGTACTCCAGGTGGGGTCTGACGAGAGCAGAGTAAAGGGGCAGAATCCCCTCCCTTGCCCTGCTGGCCACGCTTCTCTTGATGCAGCCTAGGACTCGGTTGGCTGTCTGGGCTGCATGTGCACACTGCAGGCTCATGTTGAGCTTTTCATCAACCCAGACTCCAAGGTCCTTTTCCTCAGGGCTGCTCTCCAGCCATTCACCACCCAGCCTGTATTTGTGCTTGGGATTGTGCCTACCCAGGTGCAGGACCTTACACTTGGCCTTATTGAATTTCATCAGGTTGGCCTGGGCCCAACTCTCCAGCCTGTCCAGGTCCCTCTGGATGGCATCCCTGCCCTCTAGCAAGTCGACTGTGCCACACAGCTTGGTGTCATCTGCAAACTTGCTGAGGGTGCAGTGATTCCTCTGTCCATGTCACTGACAAAGATGTTAAACAGCACTGGTCCCAGCACTGACCCCTGAGGGACACCACTTGGCACTGGTCTCCAGGTGGACATTGTGCCGTTGATCACCACTCTCTGGGTTCGACCATCCAGCCAATTCCTTATCCAGCGAGTGGTCCATCCATCAAGTCCATGTTTTTCCAGTTTGGTGACCAGGATGTCATGTGGGACAGAGTCAAATGCCTTACTCAGGTCCAGGTAGATGACATCAGCTGCCCTTCCCTTGTCCACTGTCGCTGTGACTTCATCATAAAAAGCCACTAAATTTGTCAGGCAAGATCTGCCCTTGGTGAAGCCATTGCTGGTTCCCACCAATCACCTCTGCTTTGTTTTCCATTTGCCTTAGCAGGCAAACACAGGTCCAACACAGATAATTCAGAGCACGCAGTCAGCAGGTCTTGAAATAATGCAAGAGTCTGCTCTCCTGCCTCCTGTAAGTACACCTGACTCAAGATGAAACATCCCTGCCTTCAGAAGCATCAGGGTGATTTGTTTTTCCCAAGACAAGTCACACACTTAGTAGTGACATTGAGGGCTTGGTATGTACAAAACTTCATCTCAAATGGGATGTGCTGTGAAAGATTTCATGGCCTCCAGCTGCCAAGTGCAGAAAGACACCACCTCCTTAGATCCTCTGTTATACCTGCCAGTGCTCTGCAGTTCTCTCTGGTGTCCCATGGTCTTTTAAATAACACCAGAAGTTGTTGTTGTTCAGTTAATTGGGTCCTGGCTCACCTTAAGAAGGGCAAAGGACTTGCATTAAGAAACCTCCTGGAGTGAAAGTGCAACTTGTGTGATGGGAGGCTGAGCACAAAGGGTCCTTGGCAAGTAGGTGTGAGTGCTGGGACTGGAGAGTCATAGGGGCACACAAGGTCATGTCATCTAGCTGCTCATTCCTGAGCAGGACATGATCAGTGAGACTTCTCCTCTCTTTAGGCATCGTGTACAGATTCAGACTTAGGACACCAGAAGCTCTACCTCCATACTTCTGCAGCACACTAACCTGAGGGAAAGTCAGGGAACTTGATTAATTTTATTGTTGGGGCTAAACCACATTGATCTCCATGCTTTTGGGAAGGAGTCTGGAGAGGAGATCACTTTCTCCAATGGCACAAGATCTATCAAAAGGATGGAGGTAGAGGAGGAGAACTTTTGTTTTGACTCAGCTTGCCAGAGCATGGAACATCCTCAAGGAACTGATTTGATGCAGGCAGAGAGATGTGCAGGAAGGAAAAGCTGAGGACTGAGTATGCAGCTGCTGCTCAGGTAATCCCTTATGTATTCCTGTGACTTTTAAGGGGCTGTAGAACTGATCTGAGGGGACCAAATTCTTTGCTGTGGTGTCAGATGATCAAGAATCATTCTATCAGCATTCTGATCTGTGTATACAGAGCAAATCTCTACCACCAGGAGGTAGTAGAGATTTTTTGAGTTTTTCATGAACTCTTCTCTTCTTTAAACACCATCTGGGACACTTCCTAGGTGCGAATGCATTGAAAGAGCCAAGACTATTAGCCACAAGAAAGCTACTCGATAAAACTACCCAGTGTTGTGTGTTACTCAGAGTGTTGCTGCCTGTGGATCCTTTTGTGCTGCTTGCTGATATCAAAAGCATCACAGGGTAGAGGAGATTTCTGACAGTGCATCGTGAGGTCAGAATTGTCCTGACAATCAGCCATCTGGACACTTCCATGTCAGTGCATCTATTTACAAGGTCTTGCAATGACAGGTCTGGGGTCAATGGATTTAAACTGACAGAGGGGAGATTTAGACTGGATGTTAGGAGGAAGTTGTTTCCAGTGAGGGTGGTTAGGCACTGGCTCAGGTTGCCCAGGGAGGTTGTGGCTGCTCCCTCCCTGGAGGTGTTCAAGGTCGGGTTGGATGAGGCCTTGAGCGACCTGTACTAGTGGGAGGTGTCCCTGCCTATGGCAGGGGGTTGGAACTGGATGATCCTTGAGGTCCCTTCCAACCTTACCATTCTATGATTCTATGACACCAGCCTCTAAATCCAGGGACAGGGAGAAGTACACAAAATCTTACCAGGTGCTCAAGCAATAAGGGTAGACCTCATGACAGCTCAGTCTTGAATCACACTGTGGAACTCCAGTTCTTTCATGCCTCCTGAGTGCTGAAGACTGCTCAGAGATCAAATCTTGGCTTGAATGGGAAGGGCAGACATTAGCAGAGAGGTGGTTCCTTGGAAATACCATCATGGATTTATTCCTAAAAGTATCTTCTCTCTGCGAGTAATGATTTCCTTTCTCTATCCCTACCACTGAAGTCAGACTGGAATCTGAAAGCCCAACCAGTGTTTGTTCACCCCACTTCTCATTGCTCCCAAGAAAGATCTTCTGCTGGCATACATGGTCACAGCTTGACTGAAAACAGTGTACACACCTAATTGTGGCCATTCATCATTCTCAGATATTGCTGAAGAAGCAGAGCAGTGGGTATAAACCAGACTATCAGCTAATCTTAAGTGATATAAAGCACAGTAGCCATGTGCTATTTATATTTTTATGGAATTCTGTGGAATTTGATTTTTTTTTTTCCTAATTAGGACTAAACAGAAGTGCCTTGGATGATGCTGGGGGAACAAGTATCTGCAACAGCCAGCTGCAGTTTGGACTGAGCCTCTGCTCTGTTTCTCCTCTCTCTGAAATGGGCATCAATAAATTGGCAGTGCTGCCACTAAATAAATGCTGCCAGGAAATGTTTGAGAGGAATAACTACCTCCATTCACTATTTGGAAACAAAAATCATGAGAGTCCTGAAAGCTCCTTTCTCGCAGCTTTAGTTAGAAGAAAGGTAGAGAGCTGGGAGCTAGCATTTTTATGTGTTGTGGGGACAAATTTTAACTACTCAGTCTCCTGGTGGCCTAAGTGGATCAGATCATGGACATATATAAATTACTTTGTAGCTTGGGGATTGTTTAAAACTTCTCTGCTGTCTGGACTACAGATGAAGAGCAAGAAAATGTGTGCAGAAACCAATTCTTCAGGCACCATGGAATGGGTACGTTCATCTCTGGCCATGTCTCCTCTTAACACCCACCTTGTGTGCAGACACAGTATGGGTGAACTGTGAGAGCTAGGACTGAGAGATTCCTCTTCCAGGACTGAAAACCACAGCCTAGTTTGGGATCAGGAAGTCATGGTTTTCTAGCTCAGATTGTCTCCATTCTGATGTCTGCATGCAACATGTTGCTTGGCTGCCTCCTTTTCCAAAATGTCTCTCTGTTCTTTCCCACTCATTTCCATTTCTCCTCCTTGTTCTTCAATATTCCTTTTGTTATTTTTTTCTGGCAGGTTTCTCCTCCACCTCTAATACCACTTTTGTGTCTTAGTTTCAGAAAGAATTGATTCTTTCTTGTTCTGTCTCCCTTCAATGAAATCAGCTGGCATTAAAAGATCTGCCTAGCTCATTGCCAAATGTAAACCTTTTAATATCTGTTGATGTTCTGAAATAATTTGGAACTGGACTTCAAATTTTGTTCCAAACTGGAATGTCCCATTTCTAAAGTGAGGGGAAAAGCTCTTAAACCAAGCTGCCAGCTTCAGGGATCTTTAGACTAAATGGCTTCCTATTTTCAATGAATCCTTTTTTGACCTTGATGTCAATGCAGAAATAAGTCTGTCCTTCATCCCTGGTGTGTGTGTGAGGCAGAGGGGGCAGGAACTGGCTCTGCTCCACTGACTTTCCTGGGTACCACTTAAGAAGACAATTAAAGGAATTTTAAATGCTGCAGACTTTCTTTTCCTGAGTTGCATTCAGGAAGTAACAGGCACTGAGAGACCAAATCTGCCTGTGTTTTTTATAGCTCGCTTGCAGCAACAGCTCAGGTCAGAACCTCCTCAAAGAGATGAGATGGTAGAATTTGCTATAACCTCTGGGGACAGAAATTGCCCCTTTATCTTGCCTCAGGTGGACTGGGTGTACTAGGTTAGAATGGATCCCTCCTCAGGTAGAACAAATTCATTACAACACTGATTTTGGAAAGTCAGGAAAAATGAAATTGTATTTCCTATAGTTTAAATAAAACAGTATAAGGAGAATAAACTACTACAGAATACAAAAAACCTTAAAGAAGGTGGAGATGGGAATGAGGTCAAGTGGTGGTAAAGTAGCAGCCAAAACAGCAGTGGGGGAAGATAGCAGCAGGCACAGCAGAAGCAGCAAGGGGCAGATACAAGCTCTGTTTCCAGACATAAAGCATTTGATGCTTCAGTGGGATTATATAACATCCATTGTAGCCATTTTATGGCCTATCCCTGGAATGTTCACCTCTCCACTCAGAGCTTCCACTTCTATGTTTCTCTGTTCCAGTTTTTTTAAAATGTCTGAACTAGAAATCTAGCTCAAATGGCCACACTGGGGAAGTACATGGAGGAGGACCATGTAATGAAGGAGAAGAATGAAGCAGTAAAGGAGAGAGACAGGGAACTATCATGAGAAACAGGAGAACTGGGTTATACTTCTCAAAGCCTGTGGCTTCAGGATCTCAGACAATCACTTCATATCTGAGCATTTTTACTACCACTCTTGCCTGGTCTTTCCAAAAAGCGGAGACCTACTGAGCTATCGCTATTGAGTCTTTGGGGTATCATAGAATCATAGAATGGTAAGGTTGGAAGGGACCTCAAGGATCATCTAGTTCCAACCCCCTGCCATAGGCAGGGACACCTCCCACTAGTACAACTCACTCAAGACCTCAGCCAACCTGGCCTTGAACACCTCCAGGGATGGAGCAACCACAACCTCCCTGGGCAACCTGTTCCATTGCCTCACCACCCTTACTGTAAAGAACTTCCTCCTAACATCCAGCCTAAATCTCCCCTCTGCCAGTTTAAACCCATTGTCCCTTGTGCTGTTGTTGCAAGACCTTGTAAATAATCCCTCCCCATCCTTCCTGTAGGCCCCCTTCAGATACTGGAAGGATCTTGCAACATAAGAAACTGCAAAGGAGGGAATGGTCCCTCTTGCCTCAGAGTAAGAACCACAACCGGAATGGTCAGAAAACAGTTGTGTGAGGAAAGATCTGCTTCTTCAGACTACTCATGAGAGGATACTAGCTGCTTCATGACAGCACCATCCAGTGGGATTTGAAAGGCAGCTGTGAAATGCACCCAGACTCTTGTTCCTTTCTATTTGAGACTGTCTGGGAAAGCTGTGAGTAGAAAAAGAAAAAAGAAGACACTGAGACTGTCTGTCTGCAGAATCAGCAAGATCATCAGGACATCAGGAGACGTGTACATTGTTCTCTCACTTGAGAGGTTATTTTTGCAAACATATGGCCTGGAGTTAAATATGTTTTTCTGAAAAGCTGTGGCCAAGTTCTGTAGCCATTAATGATGTAAGTCTCTTTCTCTAGAGAAAGATAGCCATTTGTGGAATCTGGAGGAAATTCAACTTGCACAACAAGCTCCAGCTTAAACTGATCCTTTTAAAGTTCTTTTCTGGATCAACCTTTAGATGTTAGTCACAAAGTGGTAAACACAAAAATCTCTCTGCAAAAATCACTTCAGCATCTTTATGCAACTTAGTGACTTTGATGGGCCTGTTAACTTGAAAAGATGAAACAACTAAGTCCCCGTGTGCCCTTAATTGTGTAAGTGTCTTCTTCTTGGTAATAAATTGTAGCTCATATATCTCACTCAGCTAGGCTTCTTCTGAACTTCTGTAACCATAACTTTGTAAAAAGCCTGATTGCAGAAAAAGAAATCTGCTTTATTTTTCTTAAAAGAAAAATAGTTAGCAAGGTGAGAATTCAGGAACAATATGAAGCTGCAATTCATTATATATTTCCAAAGATGCATCTCTGTGCATCCATTGCATAGAGTAATGCTGGAAGGGATCCACAGTCAGGAGCAATTTCAAGAATGGCTTTGCCTGTAGTATCATCTAGTGAAATTTAAACATGCACGGCATGTCCTTGAAAGCCTAGGGATAAAAGCAAGAGAGGAGATGAAAAATTAAGCCAGAACTAAGGTGTTTGGAAAGAATTTGAGGCTTAGAGTTGTTTCTGGGCACATTACTTTAACCTTCAAATGAACCAGTCATTTCTTTCCTTCTCTTCAAAGTAGCACTGTTAAGTCCCCAAATTTGACTTTGAAGTTGAGATCAATGCTGGTAATGTTCTCATAACACCAATTCCCACTGGAGGTGAAATTGGGAGTGGGGGGGAGCTTGTGGTTTGTAAAGACATTCCACACACCACACCAGGCAAGTGACTTCTGCATCAACTGTGCATCTCTAACTAGGCCAGAGAATTCTAATCTTGCAGAAGGGAGTTGTGGTAGTTTGAGGGATCCTAGGTCCCCCTTAAACAAAACAACAGGGACGGAGGCCCATCCCAGGGGGATGGATCTACTCATCCCAGGATATCATAGTGTTGTTATGCTATTCCTTTTCTGGTATCACAGCTTAAAAGGTGGTGCCTGAGTTGATCTCTCCCCCATCTCCTCCCTGTCTTTCTTGCTTCCGCTTCTCTGAGCAGAGCAGCTCTTACTTTGCTTCGTGGGGGAGCTGGCAGGCAGGAATTTGAGCCACTGAGGTGTTGTGGGCCCAGCTAGCTGGGGGACAGATGGTTTCAACCTACCCTCAGGCTGACTGAGGGTGGAAAGGATGGAGGATTCTAGAAGGCCAGTTGGGGGCAAGTGGATTGTATGCTTATTCTACCTGATTGCCCTCTGTATATATGCTCTTGTAAATAGACTTTCTCTTTAAAACTTCCAATCAGTGTGCAGAATCCTCATTCTCATTCCTGGAAAGGGTTAAGAGTCAATTCTGTCCTCCAGAACTGGGTGTGCTCATGGCCCAAACTGGAAGAGGGTTAGAGCCTTACCAGCTCCTACTGACCCAGCATCTCCTGAAGCCAGCTAACACACAGTCTGGCTTTTAGCCACTTCTGTCCCACAGCCTGTGAAATCTTAGAGGGGTGAGGGCTGCTTATAGCACTCCACAGATCAGAGGTAAAAAGAAACTGTCTGTAGTCGATTGGCGTAAATCTGCCATGCCAGGACTCTGTGCTCCTGATGCACAAGCACAAAAAGATCTATACATTGAAAAACATCCAAAGTCACTAATTTTGTTTCATTGGTAGCATAAAAGGGGAGGAAGAAGATGTGAAATGAGCTGTGCCTTGAATTCCTGAGCATAGATGGTTGATTTATCACTGATTCGTAGCTGCCCTTAGTATTGCCTAGCAGCACAGCAGGAGATAAGAAATCAAGATCAAGAGTATTTACTGTCTTAAGTGCATTTATTATATCTGCTTTCATACACCAGAAAATGTTGATCTGCAAAGCAGCGTATGTACACTAACCAGCTAATGACTCCCCATGCAAAGCCACAGCTACAGCTATTTTTAATACTTCTATTATTTGTTTGTGCTCATAAAAGGCTGGTTTATGCCATCAGCTTATTTAGCCAAGCACAGAAGGGAGAAGAATGAATGTGAGCAGAGGAAGAAGCAAGGGATATGAAATGTCTTGACCAAGTTCCCCACTAGCACCAGCTAACGGAAATGGCTGGCTGAAAAAGGAGTTGGTGAAGGTAAGGTTATGACAGAGCCACAAAACAATGAAAAGGCTGGGAAAAAGGAGTTGATTACTAGGCAGAAATACATCTTGGAGGAAAAAAGGCTGATTACTAATGGTCTTTTCAGTCTAGCATAGCAAAGTGTAGCAAGAACCAGGAGCAGGAGAAGTCAAATAACTCAAAGCCCAATAGTTACCAAAGAAATAATTAGCCTTTAGAATGGGTGACAAATGGTGAATTTCTCACCACTTTTTTCCAAATCCAGGCAAGAATTCAGAGGATATCCTATGGCTAGATCTTAGAGCAGATACATGACTTGCCTGGGTGGCAGTGGACAGGTATCTGTGTTCCTTCCTGCTTTATGGACAGCACAGCTGCAAGTGACACACAGTGAGAAACATGGACTCCTCTGGAGGGATAAAGACAACATGGAGAGCAGAAACCTTACCTATCTGAGGCCAAATTTGTCCTCTATCCTCTTTCTTACAGCTGTGGGCAGTCTCTGGGGAGACAGGTCTAAGGATGCCAGAAGGACAAAGGAAGTGATCATCACCCTGAATTTGGCACTGGTGAAGTCACACCTCAAGTATTGGCTTCAGTTTTGGGCTCTCATTTTAAGAAGGACATTAGGGTGCTGAAGCATGTCCAGAGAAGTGCAACAAAACTGATGAGTATCTAGAGCACAAGTCTTGTGAGGAGCAACTGAGGGAACTGGAGCTATTTAGTCAGGTGAAAAGGAGACCGAGGGGAGACCTTCTCACTCTTTACAACTACCTGAAAGGAGGCTGTAGGAAGTTGGAGGTCAGCCTCCTCCACCAAGAAACAAGTAATAAGACAAAAGGAAAGACTCTCAAGTTGTACCAGGTGAGGTTTAGATCGGATATTAGGGAAAAATTCTTCACTGAAAGGAAGGCAGCAGTGAGAAACCAGCAGAACCTGCAGGGCTCCCTCCACTGTGCAGGCACAGAGGAAGCGCGGTACATGAGCAGTGACAAATGACTCAGAGATCTCCACAGATCTGAAGCCTCCTCAGCCTTGCAGAAAACGTGGCCCTGTCCCAGGTCCTGGAACTGACCTGAATCTGCCTTCTGCCCTTTTTTTCTGCCCCTGCCCTAGGTTTCCCAGGCTACAGAGCCGGGCAGAGGGCATGCAGTGCTGCCCAGAGCAGCCTTTGTGGTTTCTCACTGGGGCCATAACAGGATAGGGCCACTTGAGTGCCTGGTATGCGGTGTGGCTGGTGCTGGACAGGTCGAGGCTGTCCTTTATGATTTTATGATTCTATGATTCCTGGGGGAGGTGGTCATTGACATTGGAGGTAGAGTGAGAGGGAAGCAGGCACAGCCACTCACAGCTGAGGAACAGATCATAGAATCATAGAATCATAGAATGGTAAGGTTGGAAGGGACCTCAAGGATCATCTAGTTCCAACCCCCTGCCATAGGCAGGGACACCTCCCACTAGTACAGGTTACTCAAGGCCTCATCCAATCTGGCCTTGAACACATCCAGGGAGGGAGCATCCACAACCTCCCTGGGCAACCTGTTCCAGTGCCTCACCACCCTCACTGTAAAGAACTTCCTCCTAACATCCAGTCTAAATCTCCCCTCTGCCAGTTTAAGCCCATTGCCCCTTGTCCTGTCATTGCAGGACCTTGTAAATAATCCTTCCCCAGCCTTCCTGTAGGCCCCCTTCAGATACTGGAAGGCTACTATCAGGTCCCCTCGAAGCCTTCTCTTCTCCAGGCTGAAGAGCCCCAACTCCCTCAGCCTGTCCTCATAGGAGAGCTGCTCCAGCCCTTTGATCATCTTTGTGGCCCTCCTCTGGACCCGCTCCAGATGCAGGCAGCCTCACTGGCAGAGCTCAACAGCTCCAGCAAGATACTCTCCAAAGCCAGAGGCACAGTGATGCTCATCTCCTGCATGGACCGGGCAGGCCTGCAGACTCAGAGTGCTCACTCAGCAGGGCTACCTTGGCCACTGCACTGTGCCTGAGACAACCTGGATGGACTCAAGGGGTGCTGCAGCCCTGGCCCTGCTCACCCTCCTCATTGGTATTCCCCATGTGGCAGAGGAGCATGCTGTAGTGAGGGACCCTGCTCCTTGGGCATGTCCTGCAGTTTTCCATAGGTCTGGCAGCCAGAGAGTGTCTGAGGCCCCTCTTCCTATGGGGAACAAGTTCTGAGGGCTGTTTGGGCCAGCAGCTGGCACATGTTGGAGTGATCTTCAGCATGTTTCTGATCACTTCCTTGGGATGCTGGTCAGTCATCAGGAGAAGAAGTGAGTCCAGGCTACTCTGGGCTGGTTCTGTGTAAATATGCTCAACGTTGCTGTGGATGTACCTCAGAATCTTTGGCACCTGTAGGACACACAGGTGATGATGGTGCAGTCATGGGAGTGGAGGAGATTAAACATTGGAACAGGACACCCAGGGAGATGGTTGAATCACCATCCCTGGAGGTGTTTGAAGGCTGTGTAGATGTGGTGCTTGAGGATATGGCTTGGTAGTGGACTTGGGAGACTAAGGTTGATGGTTGGACTCAATGATCATGAAGGTGTTTTTCAAGCTAAACAATTCTGTGATTCAATGAAATGGTTATCAGGGCCTGGAACAGGCTGCCCAGGGCAGCAGTAAAGTAACCATCCCTGAAGGGATTTAAAAGTTGTGTAAATGTGGTGCTGAGGGACATGGCTTAGTGGTGACCTGGCAGCATAAATGCCTCTTCAAACCTGAATGATTCTCTGGTCCACAGTTCGCAGGTTTCATGACACCTTCTTCACCCACATCAAGCCCACAGCTACCTGCTGACCCGAGTAACCTCCTTCAACTCCACTAAAAGCCGAGTCCCTCGGGCAGTCCCCAACCTGAAGAGGACTTAGAGGGGGCTTAGCAAGAAGAAGGTGACAGAAGAGACCTCTCATCCTCCCAGGGGCACAAAGCCGGCGCTAACAGCCCCTCCCCATCGCCTCCTGCCCCTCATTCCTGCCTTTAAATAACGGCTGAGGTGCCGCCTCCCCCCTTCTCTTCCCTCCCCCGCACCGCCGCTTCTCGCCCGGGGAGGGAGGAGAGGCCGGGCTGGGCGCGGGCCGCCGCCGCGCTGCGGAGCGCGTCCTGCACCAGGCGGCGGAGTCAGAGCAAGCGCCCCGGCGGCACCCTGAGCTGCGGCGGTCGTGCCCGGTACACCGCCTTCCTCCTCCTCCTCTTCTCCTGCTGCCAACCCGGCCAGGCTCGGCTCCGCTCGGCGTCCCGCCCGGCCGCCCTGCGAGCGGCTCCCGCCCTCTATGGATGGGAAGGCAGCACCCAACGGCGTGGCCACCATCGAGGACAGGATCTTGCGGATCACGGGCTACTATGGATATTACCCGGGCTACTCCAGCCAGAAAAGTAAGGCGCCCTCACGTCTCTCCCGGCCCCTGTGTGCTTGTGTGTGTGTGTGTGTGGAGGGCGAGCGGTGGCAGAGCCCTGAGGATGCCCGTGGTCCCCAGAATGTCCTTCCCACCCCTCGGGGGGAGCTCATCATCAGCTTCTTCCTAGCTCCCCTCCGAGCAGACGCGGCGGGCCGGGATCTGCGGCCGGGGTGGGGGTCGGGTTGCCGGTGGAGGAGCATGGATGGAGAGGGGGATGATGGTATTTTGCCCTCCTAACTTCGGCTCCAGCCCTCAGCCGGGCTCAGAAGCGGTGCGAGGATCTTCCACTGTAATTTTGAGGTTTATTTTTTTTTATTTCCACCCCATTCCTACCTCCCACCTTCGCAAGTGGGTGGGTGTTTGGCTTGCTCACCGATCTGCTCCGCGTAGCACCGACAAAGTTTGAAACCCAGTGGGTCCCCCCGGGCGGTCGTTTCGGCATGAAGCTCCCGGATTCTTCATCTTCCTCACGAAACTAATTAGATTTTTCCAGAAAAGTAATTGAGGGGCTTTGCTTTGTGCCATTTTAAAACGAGAAACTCGTGGTTTAGAGGTTTGGTGTTGGTTTGGAGGGTTGGGGTTTCTCTTGTTTGTTTTTGGGTTTGGTTGTGAGTTTTTTTAAAATTTTTTTTTTAATTGTTGGTTTATTTGGGGTTAAAAGAAGCAGCTGAAATTAAAGCAGTTGGACCTCACAGAAATCCACTATTTTTTCTTTTGAAATTTCTAATTTGGAGCAGTGGGTTTCTATCAGCTAGGAGAAACCGTAGTGGATTTCTGTGAAATTGTGGCTGTCCCAGCAGTCTGCAAAGCAATTTAAAGGGGAAAGTTAGGCTAATGTAAGAAATTACTCATTTTTACCACCGAGGAAAAGGATGCATTAGAGTATTACTGTCTAATAGTTTCTTTGCAGTTTGCAGACTGCATGCAAACGACATGGCACAGAGTGAGAAACAGAAAGGAAATGGAGCCAAAGTGGGACAATAAAGGAGACCCACCTTAGTGAGGTGTAGACTTCATTCTGTGTGTTTAAATTCTTCTTGGAATCAGAGGAGGTGAACTGCTTTTCAGAGCAGGCAATGCAGTACTCTCTAGCTCTCATGTAACTATAAACCAAAATACAATTAGTGAAACTGCTAGTAGCAGACAAGCATGTTTGTGGGCTTTATATGATGGGAGAAGACCGTGTCTTGAAACCACTTTAAAAAAAAAAAAAAATCCTTTGGGAAATGGTCAGCTGAAAAAGCAAACAGTCAAACCTTGATGTTCTGCTCAGCTGGTTTTGGTAGCATGGCAGGTGTTGTGATTGTTTGGTGAGGTCAGCTGGTTTGTCTGTAGTGAGAGAAGTTGGGAAGAAGTTCAGAACAATACAGGGACCACTTAAGTCTAAGCCAGGCAGGATCTGTGTCCTGAATTCTGCAGTGGCTCCAGAGGATGTCTACAGTGTGATTTACCACAGAAGGATGAGGATACTGGCTTAATACTTCATCACACGTTTGCTTTGGTGGCAGAATGCAATTTTTCCATCTGTAGCAACACTCCCACTCTCCAGCAAAATGCAGACCTCAATTCAGTGTTGGCAGTGCAAGTGGCTCTGCACGGGTACATCAGGGAGGCCAGGAGGGGACAGCGCAGACAACAAAAAGCTTGCTTTGTCCAGGACCAGCTTCTGAAGATGCTACAAATTGCATCAACTCAAAATTAGATCAAACATGCCAGGAGAGGCCAAGGCTTTCAAAAGTGCTGACTGTAGGGGTTTTATTGCAAGTCTTCTAGCCTTTTGTGTCTTTGTTGTAGACTGGGGGCTGAGGGGAAAATAAAGAAAAGTAATTAGTATCTCCATTTTTGCTGTTTGAAGAAAACAAGCATAATTTGTGGCCATCATGCTTAGAGAAGAAAACTGGAGGTATCCCAACACCTAAATACCCGCAAGTAAACAAAAAGCATGCAATTCTTCTAAAACTCTGAATGCTTTTGAAAGCAGTCTCATAAGTTTTGGAACCATCATGATAATTTTTGGAGTGCTTTCAGTTGACAAATGACTAGCTTATCCTTGTGCCTGTGTGTTTTGGGCATAATAAAATGCTTTAATGTGTTAAGATTTTTATGTTCTACCTCTGCCTGGGGAAAACACAGGTGTTCTTCAGGCATCTTGGATGTATACAGCCTTTTGGCAGGGAGAGAGTGAGTGAGTTTTTGGAGGTCCTGGCTTGGAGATCTTCCTGTGTGTAGGCTGAAGTATTGCCTTCAAGTGGTGTTGCTGCTAAGTGCTGTGGACAGTTCTTTTCTTAGGTAATTGTTCAGAACAGCTACAACACTGTCAAAATATAAGCACTCAAGGTGGGAAGTGTGTACAACAAATTATTACTGTACTTGAGATCTCAGTTTACTTTGCTGAGGGTATGATTTTTGTCACGGTTATCCAAATACAGTTTCACTGCAGCTGAATGGTGCTGGAGCCTTTTTGAGGAGAACAGCATGCTGGCAGTGTGCAATGTGCTTAGAATTTCAGGTACCCTCCTCAAGGCAGAGGAACCATTGTTTTGTCATGTGCCTGAACCTGTAGCATATGCAGTCATCTGCTTTTGCTGTCACCTTGCTTCTGCCTTCAGTCTGAGAAGTGCCTGAGGAAGAAGGCAGCTGAGGATGAGCTGTTGTCCCCAGGATAGCTTTATGCTGTCTGCTTCTTGGGTACCCCTCAGGTCTAATCAGAGAGCTGGTCAGGCACCAGATGGGGATGTTGTTTGGATGATGACAGCCTGCTGATGGTCACCACCTTCCTTGAGGCTCCTCTTTGCCCCCAGTCTCGACAAAAGGTGAAGAGTGAGGGTGCATAGCTACTGTTCTGCTTATTCTTGGAGCATCCTGGAAAATGACAAAAGCCTAAGGGTCTGTGAATTGTGGTCATGATTTACATTCCTCCTGTAGTGGATTGACGTGTGTTCCATGATCATACCTAAGTTTCTGTGGATGAAGGTCACAGTTGTCATGAAATCTAATGTCAGAAATCTCTAGTGTTCAAAAGCTGTTGCAGTGTTTTCTAAAGAGTTTGCTCCATCTTCTCTATTTGTGTGCATTAACCTACTTCAGACTCAGGTATGTGCATATGATGATTCTTCTGTTAATTTTAAGTCAGGCACTTTTAACATTTTATTTACCCCTGAAAAAAAGTCTGTTAGTAAAGGAAAATACCTCCTTTATTTCTAAGTTGTCTAATGAAGCAGAAACATCTGTTTGAGTCCTTTCATTGCATTTATGTATCCTACAAAAAGAATGATGTCCTGTTGGACAGTTGGAGCAAGATACGATGGCTTCCCTTTGTGCGTTCCTGAGATGAAAAGGACTTTCCCTGTTCCTTGTCATATTTAGATGCATGGCTTGACCCCTCAATTCTTGCATTGAAAATGTACAGAGTATGTATCAGCTCTCTGGTTTCTATGGGAAGGAAAATAGGTTCTTCCAGTGAATTTCCTCAGAGTTACTCCATAATTTCCAAGGGCATGGTGCTGGTGTAGAGCAGAGACCTCAGTCTTTGACCTGCTCCCATATTCATGTCCTCTTTGGCTTTAAGTTTCAGTGTCTATATTTTTTTGTCTGACCCAGCTATTCCATCCACAGAATCATAGAAT
>VWZE01024393.1:20780-32607 GCA_013396675.1 Eubucco bourcierii | reverse complement strand
ACAGGTCACTCAAGGCCTCGTCCACCCTGGTCTTGACCACCTCCAGGGAGGGAGCAGCCACAACCTCCCTGGGCAACCTGTGCCAGTGTCTCACCACCCTCACTGGAAACAACTTCCTCCTGACATCCAGTCTAAATCTTCCCTCTGTCAGTTTAAACCCATTGCCCCTTGTCCTGTCATTGCAAGCCATTGTCAGTAGCCCCTCCCCAGCCTTCCAGTAGGCCCCCTTCATATACTGGAAGGTCTCCTGGAAGCCTTCTCTTCTCCAGGCTGAAGAGCCCCAACTCTCTCGGTCTGTCATAGCAGAGCTGCTGCAGCCCTCTGATCATCTTTGTGGTCCTCCTCTGGACCTGCTCCAACAGTTCCATGTCCTTCCTGTGCTGAGGGCTCCAGAACTGCACACAGGACTCCAGGTGGGGTCTGATGAGAACAGAGTAAAGGGGCAGAATCAGAAACAATGGCAGCCCTGTTCCCTCTCCTGATTTTTGCCATAATTTCTTATTCTCTGACCTTCTGGTGCCAATACAATCGTCTTTAGTGTTAAGAGCCCGTATGGGGTTTGTTTTTTGGGTTTTGGGTTTTTTTTTTCCTTTTTTTTTTTCCCCCCACTGTTTCAAACTGCCACCCCATCTGCTTTACGTCTCAGTTCTGAAAGCTTTTTTTACTTTCACGCTAGAAAGTTGTTCTCCTTCAAGTCTGTCCTAACACCTTTTCTGTGCCTTTTACTGAATTAAAACTGCTCTAGCCAAAGTTTCTTATCTAGTCTTCATCAGCTTCACCAGGTCTACCTCCAACAAACAGTTTCTGGCTGTGCAGTGCCTTTTCGATGCAGCTCTTTTCACTGTCCACAGTTTTATGTCTTGTCCTGTCTCTGGGTATGTCAGATCTGCATTTGTAATGTTGTGTTCTCTCTCAGGCCTACAGAAATACAAGTGCAACTGTCTTCAAAATACAAAGGCTGCACCTGCCCTCCTCGCTCTTCACGTTGACCTTCTCTTTTTCACCATGCTTGGGAGCTTCCCTTAATATGTAAAGATTATTTCTACTCTTCTGGTGTCTCTCATTCAGATCTGGAGACTGATTCCCACAGTAGTCCATCATTGCCAACCTTCAGCAGGCACTTACTAGAGTTCTGAAAAATTGGACATTGTCCCATAATGTTTAGAGCTCTCCTTCTCTTCTCCTTCAGACTTGCCTTGAAACCCTGAAATTGTGTGAGCTCTTAGGGACAAAAGGATGGTGTCTTGCCTCTGTGTAGCAGTAGGAGCACCAGCTGTGGTACTGTGTGACTGCTCCTATGGTGCAATGGCGTGATCAGATGTGTCTGCCAGAGAGTTGGAAAGCCATTGCAACAGTGTGTGTCCTTAGTGGTGGTTGACACCTAGGAGGACATCCTGAACCTCCTCTTAATGTTAGCAAGGTAATGCTATGAGAATGAGCTTTGTGTTTTCTTACTTCCCTGGAACTGCTCAAGCAAGGTTTCGTGGTTTAATTTGGAGAGCTAAGCCTCAAGTTAGCAATGATCTTAAGCATCTGCTTAAGTCTGAACTTGAACTAAGCCACTGGGCTTTGGCAATGTGTGTAAGGTTAAGTCCATGCTTAATTACTTTGCTTAATAAGACTGGGGCTACAGGCATGCTGAGCCAGCATCAGTGGCTTGACAGTTCTGCTGCCTTGCTCTGAGCAGAGTGAAAGGCTGTGGAGGGAAGGTCTAACTCGGCAACATTGGAGGGAGTTTTCTTCTGGTTATTACAGCAGCTGTGCCAGCAGCTTTGCTGCAGTACGAATCACATGGCAAAGCCAGACCATCTCCGTGCTTACTGAACACTGTGCCCTCCTGGTGGCTTGTCACTTCTCAGTGAGAGGAACAAAGTCTCCGTCTGTTTACTGGAGGCACCCAGCTGCTTCTCCAGCAGCTCGCAGAGCCCTCAGTTTCTCCGTGCAGAGCATGCACAATGGGAGAGACAGGGAAAGGAGAAGTGGGGCAATGGTGCTTTGAAACAATCTTTTTTTCCCCTACCAGCTCTGGGGGCACAAGAGAATGCCATGGCATGGGATGCAGCCCTGTTGGAGTTGCTCTTCCTTGCATACTTACCTTTAGGTTTAAGAAGAAATAACACAAAAAACTGTATAACTGTATCTCAATGCTGGTAGCCATCACTTATGAATTAATTTCTTTCAGCAAATCAGATTTTATAAATACTCTTTTGCCCACTAATTTTGGCAAGATCAGGTATGGGTTCTGTAATGTAGTAGGGCCAGGCTTTGTGTGGATCTCTGTGCTGGAAGGGAGAGTATCCAAGCCTTGTGCTGGCAGCTCTAGTGTAGGGGGGACCTCCTCTTCATCTAGGAACTCAAAGCATTTTAGAGGGTGGGGGGTGTAATAAACTGGCAGGAGAGGGAACTGGTTCAGTCCTTGGCCTTTTATCAGGGACTAATTTGATCTCTTTGGGTCAAACCCCTGGGGAGCTGAGCCATGGAGGATGCCATGGCGTACAAGTGCAGTTCTGAGCAACTGACAGCAGTGGAGATGAGTTTGAACCAGGAAGAACACCATGAGGACCAGAGTGGTGAGTACATTCAAGGGAACGTACCCTTAAAAGAGAGGACTAGTAGAGCTTGGCTTGCATAGGCTAGCCAAAATGGGGATGTGGCTGCTGCTCCAAATACATCTTGGGAGGATCAACAGGGAAATGTAGGAAAGAAGCATTATTTTAACTGGAACAGCATGTTGGCACACAGGCAAATGGGTACGAACAGGCCATGAATAAATTAAGGCTGGAAATTAACAGCAGGCTCAAATTAATGGTCAAAATGTGTCTCCCTGTTTTATGTATCTAAAAAAGAATTATTTTCCAAACTTTAAAGATGCCTCATAAAGGAGTTTGCCAAGATATTGAGAAAAATTACTCCTATTTGGCAGGGAAAATTGAGACAGTAAGGTGTAGGGGGGAAATGATGTTAATTTGCCAGAGATTGTGCAGAACAAGCCATAACGTTTGACAAAGTGATCTCCACTGGTGATGGCACAGAAGGGCTTGTGCTGAACCTGGCCTGGTGCTAAGGTTGGTAGAGCTTCTTTCAATAACTCATTAACTAAGTTGGTAAAGCTCTTTCAATAGAGCTTCTTTCAAATAATTTCTACATGTGCTCTCTGCTTGCTTTTGAATTCCTCTGTTCTCCTGTGGTCATTTACTGCAGACCTTTCTTGCCAAAAGGCTTCCTTGCTGTCTGGTCCTCTGAGTGATGGCTGGGCCCATGCTTCATGGTCCAAGATGGCACAATCCTCTGGCACCCTGCTACTGCTTCTCAGTGGCACCCACTCACCTGAGGTGTCATTAAACTCACTTAACTTGGTGTCGTCATGGCAGCATGGAACTGTGTGTTGCCTTTTCTGCTGCGTATAGCTAACTAAGAAATTGCTTGGGTATGCCATGAGCTTCTGATGCTCTTCTGGAGTGCACAGAAAGAGGTATTCTTCATTTTTGATTGTCCTTCCCTTATTGTATTCATCATTCACTCATAAAGGCTGCTGCACATCTGGTCTTGGTTAAGTGTGGTAAGATAATATTCTGAAGTGACAGGTGCTTCTGAGCAAATTTTTATCCTTCCAATGCTTTCTTGCATTTCTTTTTTCACTTTTTTAAAAATTAATTTATTTTTTTTTTAAATGGTTAATGGTTTTAGAACTTTGCAATTATTTCACCTGCATATTTGGAACTGGATGGCCTTTTACTCAGCTACCTGGTAGGAATTCACCCATCAAAGTGAATTTGCAGCTTACTGTTTGTTGAAAACTGGTGGTGGAATTTTTTTCCCGACAAACCTGCTGCTGGATGATTGCAATAATGACAATGGCTACCAAAAAACCTCACTGTGGCAGATGTGCAAATAGAGTGGTGGTGTTGGGGGGAAAGTGCTTAAATGGCTGTTTAAATTATTCACCAAAAGCAAGTGGACTAGCTCTACTTAGTGAGACTGAAAATCATTTTTCTTGCTGTGAGGTGAAGTGGGACTCCCTGGTGGATTCTAGTTGGGCTGGCCCTCTGTAGAGTGGCAGATTTCACTGCATGATGATGAAATCTGTAACATTATGCCTAGCTAATACTCAGGGTATGGCTTACACAGTGATGGCAGAGCTGTAAGTGAGAGCATCTCAGGCACTTTTGAGTGCCAACAGTGAATTTATTCAAAGGCATGCAGTATGTGTTGATCTTACAGGCTCTTAGTGTATCTGCTGCACAAAGAAAACCTTTCTGTTATTCCTTTGAAACTGTATTGATTCTTCCTCGACTTTACTTGAAAATACTCTTGATGAAATCATCTTACCCCTTCCTGCATTTAGCTGAGCTGGCCTGAATCAAGGTAGCACAGTGAGGGTGTCTCTGCTGTCCTTTTACAGAAGCAAGGGAAAGCTGATTTGCTCCTCTATGGTTTCTTAGGAGCTAAGGCAAGGGAGCAGGATTCAGGTCCAGACTGAAGATGATGTTTCCTAGTATTTCTGGCAATCTTAAAGCTGTTCTTTACTCAGAGCTGTCCAACCTGTTGTATCTGATAGAGGAAGACCTTCCAGACTTACTCTGAGTCTTGTTTAAACTTCCAATTGCATTTTTTTGGGAAGAAAGTTCATGGGGCAATATGGCTCTACCAAAACAATTTCACTCAATCCAACTACTAGACCAGTCACAGACTTGGTAGTGATCTGTCCATCCAGAGTGAGAAAGAAATCGTAGCTTGAGGCCAAACTGGTGACGTTTCTAGGTTTATTCCTTCCTCTTTCAGGCATTTTATGCTTGCATTATGACTGGGAAGTGACTGTTTATGGCACTGAAGCAGTGTTTGAACAATTGCCTGCTGAAGCAATATACTGCACAGCTATCTCTCTTCCTGCAGAGGCTTAGTCTTCTGGGGGACATTTTTGATGAGGTCTAACACACACTTTTATTATTAATGGGGTAGTTGGAGATGCTGTGCACCTCACTAAAAATTAGTTTCCTACTGGGGGCTGATTTTTCATGTGATTCATAGGAGCACAACGGTGCAGATTCATTCCACCTAATGTGCATCATATACCTGCATGTCTAAGGACAATGCTGAAACCATGTGCTGCTGTGCCTGTGTAAGATAAGTGTGAAACAGGGCTGGAACACATGTTCTCTGTTGGAGAGCTCAGAGACAGAAAGCCAACTGCATTAGTTTGCACAGTGTGATTTATATTTGACATCTTGAAATATGGTGGTGTGGTTGTTACAGCGCAGTTGGTCCTTTTCTTTCATATGTCTAAATTCTGGGACTTTGTAATTCTTTCTTGGGCAAAGCTTGCCATGTGGAGTTTGCATTCCTGTGGGTGCAGATTGGGGTTTTTCTCTGCAGTGCCAGAAATAACCTGTTGTGTGATACGTTGCAGGGGGTAGAGTTTGTAGCAGCTTGTGTGCAAGTGGGATGCTTTGCAAGGCTCCGCCAGAGGAAATTCTTAGTGCTGACAGCATGGATGGTAGGAAGGGGAACTCTTTGTAGTGTTTCTGTACCATGGCTTGGACTTCTACCTGGGGAGAATTGGTTCTATGTGTGAGAGAAAACTTCTCAGTACTCAGTGAAGCTGCTAATGCAAATGAGCAGGCAAAAAGTAACAAAACTTAGTGTTTACCAAGAATCACAGGCTCCCAAGACCTTAGGGGTTGGAAGGGACCCAAAGAGATCATCAAGTCCAAACCCACTGCCGGAGCAGGACCATGCAGTCCAGCCCAGGGCACACAGCAATGCATCCAGACAGGCCTTGAAAGTCTTCAGAGGAGACTCCACAACTTCTCTGGGAGCCTGTTCCACTGCTCTGGGGCCCTTACAGTAAAGAAGTTCCCCGTTGTGTTGAGGTGGAACCTCCTGTGGTGCAGCTTATATCCATTACTCTTTCTTCTATCTTAGGGAGCAAATGAGTGCCTGTATCCCCCTCCTGACACCCAGCCCTCAGACACTTTTAAACCTTTATTAAATCCCCTCTCAGTCTTTCCTTCTCCAGACGAAAATGCCCCAGGTCCCTCAGCCTCTCCTCATCAGGCAGTGCTCAAGTCCCCTAATCATCCTTGTAGCCCTCCACTGGACTCTCTCCTGCAGATCCCTGTCCCTCTTAAACTGGGGAGCCCAAAACTGAAGGCAGTACTCAAGATGAGGTCTCCCCAGGGCAGAGTAGAGGAGGAGGAGAACCTCCCTTGATCTGCTGGACACACTCTTCCTAATACAGCCCAGGATCCCATTTGTCCTCTTGGCCACAAGGGCACATTGCTTTCCCATGGATTACTTGTTACCTACCAGGACTCCCAGGTCCCTCTCTGTGGGGCTGCTCTCCAGCAGATCACCTCCCAACCTGTACTGGTGCAGTTTATTATTCCTCCCCAGATACAGGACTCTGCATCTGATGAAATAGCCTAATTTTCTACCAATTCTTGTTTCTTTCCAGGGTGGAGTGGAATGGAGGGAAAACCCCAGAACTTAGATAAGGAACAAACAAAACTTTTAAACATTTTGCTAATATTTCTTATGTGGAAAAAAAAAAATCAGAGTGGTGAAGTCTCTGGAATGTCACATGCATTAAATCAAGCACCTTGAAGGAAGGAACAAAAGACATTTTTCAGCTGAAAAACTTAGTTGAGCTGTTGTTCTTGGTGTGCTGAGCCATATGTATCTTGTTGAGGTGACCCATGCAGTACAAGGCCTGCCTTCTGTCACTCTTCAGGGGACACCCTTTGGCAATGGGCATGGATTTATCTGTGGGTTTGTGCCACAAGGCTTGATGCCTACAGGGAGCATCGGACTGATTTCAGTGTGTGGGTATGTGTGCTCATGTAGGTGTGGGTCCAAGAATGTGTCTTCTGGAGGCTGTCTACCTTCAGACACAGATGTCACTGGTTGTCCAGAGGGTCAGCTTCAAAGGCAGAGGTTGTTGTTTACCTGCAGATGTGCTGTGGCATGCAAAGGCAATGAGGTAGCTGCTTAGTTAGGCTTCCCAGTGCATCCTGTTTGTTTGCACACATTCAGTGTTGGAAAGGAGGTTAATTAGATCAAATCAGAGCAACTCTGGTTTTTTTCATTTTGCTGGGGTCTGGTGATGTCTGTGCATGTCTGCTTTGAAGTGCATTTGGAGCAAGTGTTTTGAGCATCCTTCTGAAGACAGCCATCCTTGACTGTGGCCTTAGAGAAGTCAGCCAGAAAAAGAGATGTTTGTACATGGGCAGACTCTAGAGAACTTGGTTCAATTTGGGTGTTCTCACTGTGCATGGATGCAGTAGTGGCACTTCTGAGAAGCAGTTTCTAAGGCAGACTACCTGGAAATATCACTCTGGTTAGCACACATATATATATATATATATATATATAAACCATATTTATATGATTTAGCAACAGTGCTCTCCAATTTTGTGTGTGTAACTTTTAAAGGAAATGCTTTGTAACTGTACCCCTGGATAATTATTGGTTTAAAACATTTATACAGTGTGGTAAAGTTTCACAGCAATTTCTGGAGATAAGACATTCTTTGTATTTTACTTAAGAAGGCAAACGAAATGGGAGGCAGAGCTCTCAGATTTATCCTATGTAGGGGCATGGAGGATAGAAAAAAAAATCAATCACTATCACTGTGCACATTATTAGTAGATACCAGTTTTGGTCATCATAGGTATTAGTTTTGGTCTTCTGTTTTTGGCTGAGGTCTCAGACTGTAGGATACAAATAATAGCAAGGGACAGATTTCACTTGTCTGGGTTCAAATTTACTTTAATTCCAAAGCTGTTCCCAGATGTGGGATGTTAACAACATGTGGGTAAATTTAGTTCCAGACAAAAGTTAAACTCTGTTTTTAGAATTTTCTAATGAGCAGAGTTCTTAGAGAAAACCAGCAAAGTTCTGATGATTTCTTTTATTTCACCCCCTCCCTCCTCCATGGTGAAGCAGTCCTAATGATGTGTTACCTGGCAATATACTACCTTAGAGCAGGAGAATCCTCTGGTGACATAATGACTCTTGGCCGTCACATCTCCTCTGTGGGTGGCAGATGGTGAGTGGCTGAGCAGAACAAGTCATCACATCTTGTTTATGTTGCCCAAGTGTTTCTGTTTGCCAGCTCAGGACTGTGGACTGGTACTGCAGTTTAAAGCACCCTGAATTGTTCAATATCCTTTATGCACATGAGGAGAAGATTTATAGGTCTTCACTTGAGAATTATGGTTGTTATCTCCTGTCACATTCAGGTATTCAGAAACAGGTCTCTCTGGAGGCTAACTGGAATAACACAGAGCAGTTAATGAGTTGTCTTCTGCATTTGTGCTTTCCATGTGTATTTCAATGGCTTGTGTCATTCCCCTTGGTCATCACTTTCTCTCTTCATCCTATTAGCCTCCTTTCTTTCCCCATGTTTGTGGCATCAGACTGGGCTCACTGAAGGGAAGATCTGAAAGGAAATCTATTTGGTGCCTTTGATGTACAGAGCCTTTTTTTATAGGCTATGAAGAAAAATTGTGTCTATGTATTCCCAAACTGAAGAATACATGATTGCTGTTGCAAGCCTCCCTCTGAGAGCAGGCTTTGACATCATTCATACTCTATAATTTATGGTATTTTTGTAGCAGCCTGTTAAGGTCTAGAAGAGAGTAAAAAGGACGATTTAGAATGGAAAGAATAGATCTGTGCCTTGTGGTAGGTCTGTGAGTGAGCAGGTTCCTGCTGGTGTTGCTACTGAGTCTCTCTTTTATTGTGGAATAATTTTTTTAAAGATGGTGTTGTTTTGGTTAATGTAAGCACTTATCCCTTGTCAAACACATCCATGTACACCCTGTTAGGACTTTGCGCCTCATTCCTGGGTGTTTTAAAGGCAGATTACAGAATGTCTTGTAACTCATCTGTTGACTTTTTTAACCTGGTTTCTTAAGGAAACAAAGCTTATGCCACCATCATATCTCTGTCCCTACCCCCTCACAGTGGAACTTAGAAATCCATTTGCCAAAACCTGGCAAACTTGCCAGTAGTCAGAGTGTGAAAGGCATGGAGTGATGATGTGCCTTATAAAAACAAGTGGTCAGCTAGAAAAAGGGGGGCCCTTTTGGTCCTCCCACAGGCAAAAAGCTATAGAACTAACTCACTTATGAGGATGAGGGATACTGCATAAAACTTTTGGGATTTTCTCAGAGATGGATCTAGTTAATATGCAGCTTTGGGCAGTGATCAACGGGAGATGTACAGAGAAGAGTGTAACGCAGGTTCCTGGTGCGCTTCCATCCTTTATTGATCTGTGCCCTGGGAAGTTCTTAGTATATGTATGTTCCAGTTGATTTTGGTGGCTGTTTCCTCCATGAATTTGTCTAATTGCTTTTTAGGCACTGGAGAATCTGGCCAGAAGACACAATTTTGTAGTAAAGTAGCTTTATCTAGTTTGCTGTTGTAGAATTCCTTGTCTTTGCTGCTGGTTCTTTGGATATGGCTCTTTGGCTGATGAATGAGGGTTACTCCCATGAAGTCTTGGAGTTAGGGGTCCCTCCAGTATGTGTGGAGACAGAGGAGAAAGACAGCAAAGCACTGACCTATTTAGTGTGAATAAGCATCCTGTGAAGCTAACATCTTTTATTTCCTAATTCCTTCCAGCATATGGATACTAGCCCTGTAGCAGAGATGTTGGCTTTTTACTGCTTGGCTACTTCTTCAGGCTGTGCTGTGATGCCAGGAGTCTCACAGGGTACACCTGCCTCTGTTTTGGCTTTTTGAGATGATGCAGTAAAAAAACATAACATGTTTCTACAGAACAGTTTCAGGTTTTTTTGCCTGAAACTGAGTGAATAAAAGCTTAATTTCCAGAACCACAACCATTGGTAAAGGTCTAGAGAGCTTCACAGACACCACTTGTGAACTCTCTCATTTTAAAGTTGTTTTTTTAATGGAGAGAATGTAGTTGTTTTATTAAGGCTACAGAAAATGTTATAAAATATTCATGATGATTATCTCCTCTTATTTGAAATAATAAATCCAAGGTTAATTTTGTGCTTGCAGAAACCTGGTGGCTGGCTATTTGCCCTCATATTTCTATGCTGGTGTAATATGGAGATAATACTCAATATTTTATCACTTTGCAAGGATGTTATTAGGCTCACAAATATGTCATGGTGACCAGAAGAAAGAAAAACAGATTTCCCCCTATTTCTCCTTCCAGGTTCATGAGATAGAAGCTTCTGTAGTCATTTCAGACTTCTTGGCTCCCAAAGAGCCCAAGGAAAGGAAGCATTGCTGTATAAGAGGACTCATATAAAGCATAAAAGTTTATCTGATAGTAAATTTAATGCTCAGTGTAACTGCTTTTAAAAAGACCATAAACACCACCAGTTCTGTTTGCTTATTTTAAAGGCTAAGTTCCTAGAAATTATTTTTGTCACCCCTGCCATCCATTGCCTTGCCAGTTAGGACATTTCTGATCTGTGCTGACAACTAGAATTTGATATTGTGGTGACTCCACAGAACAAGGGAAAATGCCCCAGGGTTTTATAAATAGGATTTAAAGTGACTCTCCTGTAGCTGCATTTTATTGTTGTGTTGCATGTGTTTTTGTTGTTTATTTTTCTCCCAAAGAAGAGGATGCTGGCTTTTAATATCACCATGTAGAGACAACATGAAGCCTTTTTTAGTCACTGCTGCTGCACAAAGTTTTGTAAAGTCTGACATCCCTTTGAAGAACTGTACTGCTATTTTTTATTTTTGAGTTGTTCTCTCCTAGAATTGATTTAGTTTTTTTGGCCTTATTTGCCCTGAATTTTCAAATTGAGCTCTTTCTTACTTGTGATTTTTCCCTCCTCTTAGTAACTTTTGCTGGACTGTACCTTAAAAAATCCAGTAGGAGAGTAGGTTGTGGGTTTTTTTCTATTTTTTTTTTCTTGAAATCAACACACAGTCATTAGAGAAATACCTACCAGAAGCACTGACCTACAAAATCTATTAGGCTCTCCCCACTGGTGTGAAACTTGTTTATGTAATGCTGCTGGATTGGAGGTTTCTGCTCTGCTTTGGAAGTCAGATAAGAAGTTCAGTCTTGCTTTCATAAGCATAAGTGCAAAGAAGTGATTGTCAATGAAATGGTGTTTGCAAACCTACAGAAGGTGATTTATAACCATTTTTAAGAGATCCTTTGAGGGCAGAGACCATTTGAGTAGGTTTAACATCCAAGTGTTGGCAGCTAGATACTCTGGGCTGGCTCTTGACTTCCAGAGTAGGAAAAACAAGAAAAAACAGACTGAGAACCCTAACAAAAGAACTCAAAAAAACCCCAGAGCTGCTGGAAGTTATCAGTGAAACTAATTGAAGTGTCTCATTTCTGTGCTTTTTAAACATAAGCTGTATTACAAGGGCAGTTGGAAGCTACATTTTCCTGTACCAAGACAGATACTGAAGGAGCTTATGATGAACTTAGGGGTCCTGTGCTTGATAGAGAGGTAGAGCTGTCAGTTAATGAGTTTGCCTGATTTCAGCTTCTTGCTTTGTATGTTTAGTCTTTGGGTAGGGGTGGATTTGCTCTGTAATCCACATGGATGTCAGGCAACTGACAGTTGGAAACTGTAGCACCATGGCAGCTCTGTGCTGTGCTGGCTCTAATGAGCCTCGTTGTGTGTGATAGGCTCTGAATGGGGCACAACTTGCGGATGCCTACCTGTAAAAGACTGTAGGGATGCACCTGTAACTTTAATACTGCCCTGAGTGAGAAGGACCCAGAAAGAGGAGGGTTAAGGAAGAATTGTGTCAGCATTTATTGGTTTCTTAATTGAATTGTGCACATGCAGTGTGCACATGCAGCCCAGACAGC
>VWZE01024393.1:2439-20743 GCA_013396675.1 Eubucco bourcierii | reverse complement strand
GAGGAGGCGACGAAGATGCTCAGAGGGCTGCATCAGCTCTGCTATGAGGACAGGCTGAGAGTGTTTGGGCTCAGTAGCATGGAGAAGAGAAGGCTTCCAGGAGACCTTAGAGTAGCCTTCCAGTATCTGATGGGGGCTTACAGGAAGGCTGGGGAGGGACTATTGACAAGGTCTTGCAATGACAGGACAAGGGGCGATGGGCTTAACCTGGCAGAGGGAAGATTTAGACTGGATGTCAGGAGGAAGTTGTTTCCAGTGAGGGTGGTGAGGCACTGGCACAGGTTGCCCAGGGAGATTGTGGCTGCTCCCTCCCTGGAGGTGTTCAAGGCCAGATTGGATGAGGCCTTGAGTGTCCTGTACTAGTGGGAGGTGTCCCTGCCTATGGCAGGGGGTTGGAACTAGATGGTCCTTGAGGTCCCTTCCAACCTTACCATTCTATGATTCTATGAATTGTGTAAACATGTTACTAGCTGGAAGTAACAAGTTGGAGGTTACCTGTGGTCGTATATAACTTGTCAGTCATGTATGTTGCATACATAGTGTGACAGACAGGGGTGTTGAGAACAGCAGAAGTCATTTGCAGGGCATATCCATGAGAGAAGTCTATCTTCATTTCTGAAGAGAATAAGAGTTGAATGTAAGAATAGTCAGGGTGGTTAGTCTTCTGACAGCAGCAATATAACCAGGTGATTGGAAGCACACTGTTAGATGTCTCTGTAGATTCTATCAATTATTTGGTGATTTTTTTGATTTGTGTTGTTACAGACAGAATTTGTCCACATTCTTTATAAATGTGCCCTTTGTGGGAAGTGTGGCTCAGCACCAGAAGGTTACTTCTTTGACCTCTGAAAAATCTTCCAGTGTTAGAGATGTCTCTTTCATCAGAGCATGCAAGTGCAAGAAACAGGGGAAATAAAATGTGTTTTGGTTGGATCAGGTGAGAAAGGCAGCCAGCCCATGAATTTGAACTTGAACTTGCCTGGCATTGATGTGTTAGGTGAGCAGAGAAGGAAATTCTCACACTCCCTCTTCAACCATTTTTGGGCACTTTGGCCATAATGACACTTCACTCAAACCTTATGCCCAGCAGATGAGTGAAGTTAAAGCATAGCAGTACCAATGATCTTCAGTACATAAGGCTATGAAGTGGCTGATAGGATATTCAGCTGCTTTTCAGCACTTCTGCTGAGTGGCCAAGGAGCTGCTGAGAGCTAGATTAAGAGGATGATCAGAGCGCTGAAGCACCTCTCCTATGAGGAGAGGCTGAGAGAGTTGGGGTTGTTCAGTCTGGAGAGGAGAAAACTCTGAGATGACCTTATTATGACCTTTCAGTGTCTTAAGGGGGCCTACAAGAAAGCTGGGGAGGAATTTTTTTAGGATGTCAGATAGTGATAGGAATGGGGGGAATGGAACAAAGCTAGAAATGGGTAGATTCAGACTGGATGTGAGGAAGAAGTTCTTCAGCCTGAGGGTGGTGAGAGCCTGGAATGGGTTGCCCAGGGAGGTGGTGGAAGCCTCATCCCTGGAGGTGTTTAAGGCCAGGCTGGATGAGCCTCTGGGCAGCCTGATCTAGGGTAGGGTGTCCCTGCTCATGGCAGGGGAGTTGGAACTAGATGATCCTTGTGGTCCCTTCCAACCCTGCCTGATTCAATGATTCTAAGTGAGTATGCAGCCTATGGTGCAGATCTGGACCAAGGCTTGCCTTTACCTGTCGGGGTTGTGAAAGAATGCCTTAATCCTTCTGCTACAGCACCTGTTCTTAAAGTTATGCATGGCCCAATTTTAATTTTATTTTTTTTTTTGGGGGGGGTGTGTGTGTGTGAAGGAAAAGATTTTCAATTCTCTTTGACTTCTTTGAAAGTAAATTGTCTTTTTGAAGAGAGATCTGAAAGCTGTGAATCCTTTCAGTGCCACCCCCCAGGGAGCATTGACATTTCTAAGTGGGCTGAGGGATGTGTCTCAGACACTTGAATAAAGCCCCACCTTATGAACTGTGGAGAGGAGCTAGCAGAATATATTATGCCTGTGCTTTCTCTGGTCTTCCATAATTACCTCTGATTATTCTGTTAGAGCAGAACATTTAAAAGTAATTGTGGAGATCAGATGCAAGTGTTAAACCATAAAGGTAGACCTAAAACTATAAAATCATGAACAATCATCCAAATGGTGAGTCAGTGTGTGATGATCTTCCTTCTCAAGTGGGTTGTTAGCCAGACTGAATAATGATTTGTTCCTTAAATGAAGTTAGATGGTGAAGAGTGGCAGAACCTGACATGACCTTTCATGTTTTTTGCCGTTCCAGAGTCAGAAGTTTTGTCTATTTACAATGTTTGTAGTTGATGACTTTAAAGATTTTTTTTTTTGGGGGGATGGGTTATGAGGATTGAGCAGTGATCGTCTGATAAGAGAATCACAATATTGTCAGAGATATGGAGAAGTAATTTATCTCAATGAGTGGAGTCATAGAATCATAGAATCAGGGTTGGAAGGGAGCACAAGAATCATGTAGTTCCAACCCCCTTGCCATGGGCAGGGACACCCTACCGTAGATGAGGCTGCCCAGAGCCTCATCCAGCCTGGTCTTAAACACCTCCAGGGATGGGGACCTCAACCTCTTCCCTGGGCAACCCATTCCAGGCTCTCACCACTCTCACAGTGAAGCACTTCCTCCTCATGTCCAGTCTGAATCTCCCCACCTCCAGCTTTGTTCCATTCCCCCGTGTCCTGTCACTACCTGATATCCTTAAAGAGTCCCACCCCAGCTTTCTTGTAGGACCCCTTTAGATACTGGAAGGCCACAATAAGGTCACCCCAGAACCTCCTTTTCTCCAGACTGAACAGCCCCAAGTCTTTCAGTCTGTCCTCATAGCAGAGGTTCTCCAGCCTTCTGAGCATCCTCATGGTCCTTCTCTGGACACACTCCTGCATGTCCTCATCCCTCTTGTAATAGGGTCACTTGTATTGCTCTTAATGTAAGCATGTCAAAACCACTTTTAAGACATTGGTGATGGAGATTACCCATCCTTCCAGGCAGTCTGTTCCAGTGCTTCACTTGCTGTTATTTCCTCATGGGTAAATCTTGCCTGCAGTAGTTCAGACCCAATACTTGTCCTTGTCACCTTGTGACTGATCTCTTCCTCTCTGACAATACCTATAGAACTCAAGATCTTTTTTTTTCTTCTTTTTTTCTCTCTCATCTTTACTAAAGAAACCAAATTCTGCCACTCATTCTGTATAGTCATGCTTCCTAGAAACTTGCCCATCTAATTTTTCTTCTGGACTTTATCCAGTAAGCCAACATCTTTCTTAAAACCTGCTTCCTCAAAATTGGGCACAGGACTTCAATTGATGAAGCTTTGCAGAGAAAAATTGCTTCACCTCCTTAGCATAGAAGGGATTATTCATCTCACTTCTGTGTCTGAACTTCTGGCAACAGTATAACAAGTGATGATGCTTCAGCATGGGGTTTCCTTTAAACTCTTAGTCCTAGAAAACTGCAACTGTTCCCTGAACTGTGTCCTTACTGACTCTCTACTTTGGTGGGACTAACCTTTCACTTACGCAAATAATTCTTTTTTTCCAGGCAATTTTTTCAGGTAGTTAAAATTGTTCCTGTTCTTCCTAGACAAACTTGCAGACTTCTCATTTAATCTAATTTTTGACTTAATAATTGAGGTCCCTATCTTGAAAATAACAAATATTAAAAGGATTCTCACTTAGCAACCTTCTGTTTGACAGTGAGCTGCTGACAGCAGTTTGGCTGTGCAATTTCCACCCTGTGAAAGCATTTCACTGTCTTATCATGTTCCAGCTATGCTGGAGTCAAGATCTGCAGTGTCTCTTGTCCTTTGCTATTCACAAGCCCATTACTCTGTCATAAAAGGAAATGGCATTAATCTGATGGGATTTAGTCCTGACAAACCTCTGACTGTCATTCTTCTGTATTTCTTACCTGCAGCCTGTTTGGTTATTTGGTCTGATGCTTTTTATGGGAACAGAAGACACAGGCTGCCTGTTATATCCTGTTGCTCAGATTTCTTTTTTTTATTCAAGTTTGTGCTTTTCCACTCTTTCAGAATTTCTCTTACCTACCTGGAGATGTCAAAGGTCCCTGTAACATTTTTGAACTAAGTTTCCAGGACTGAGACCAGTGGTTTTTTTTTTCTTGGATATACCAGGTCAAATCACTGCTTTGAAATGCATCCTTTTAGATATAGAAATTCCAGGCAGACATTGGTTTGGTGCCACCTCATTACTCTTCAGAATTTACTGTGCCACAGAACAGTGGCTGCTGAGGCATGTTTAAGGTACAGTATTTCATTACTCTATTAGGAACTTAAAATTTATATGTAAAGATGACATTCTAATTTCTCCCTATGTTTGTGAGATGATCAAGGCCAGAGCTGGGCAGATAATGTGGCCAAATTTTTGGGAAAGTTATCAATGACTTTGAAATGAACTTTGTAGCTTATTCTCTGATCTTTCTCTTCAGTATTTCCCCAGTCTTTCACAAATGAAGTCATCTTGGCATACTGTTCACAGATGGTAACATTGTTAGATGTGGTATATGACAAAGATTCTGGTACCATTTGGTTTAAGTGCTGACCTATGCATAGGTTAAAAAAACCCCAAACACCTACCTTTACTGTGAAGGTAAATTCATCTTACCTTGATAAAATTTACCCTGGGGTCTGGGTTGATGAAAAACTCAACACGAGCCTGCAGTGTGCACATGCAACTGAGTCCTTGTATCAAGAGCAGTGTGGCCAGCAGGGCAAGGGAGGGGATTCTGCCACTTTACTCTGCTCTTGTCAGACCCCACCTGGAGTACTGTGTGCAGTTCTGGAGCCCTCAGCACAGGAAGGACATGGAAGTGTTGGAGCGGGTCCAGAGGAGGCCACGAGGATGCTCAGAGGGCTGCAGCAGCTCTGCTATTAGGACAGGCTGAGAGAGTTGGGGCTCTGCAGCCTGCAGAAGAGCAGGCTTCCAGGAGNGGGAGGTTGTGGCTGCTCCCTCCCTGGAGGTGTTCAAGGCCAGGTTGGATGAGGTCTTGAGTAACCTGTACTAGTGGGTGGTGTCCCTTCCTATGGCAGGGCGTTGGAACTAGATGATCCTTGAGGTCCCTTCCAACCTTACCATTCTATGATTCCATGATGAGGTGCTGAAACATTGGAACAGGTTGCCCAGGGGGGTGGTGGAAGCCCCAGGCCTGGAGACATTCAAGGTCAAACTTGATGGGTCTCTGAACAACCTGATCTAATTGAAGACGTCCCTGCTTCCTGCAGGAGGGCTGGACTAGATGACCTCAAGAGGTCCCCTCCAAACCACTGCATTCTATGGTTCTATTTTAACATCACAAAAAAGTTAAATGGATAATCATGAAGGAGTGTCTAGAAGATTGTTTGTGATGGTCTAGTCCAGACCATCTACCTGTACTACGTTTTGACCTATGGCCTTGGAAAGATAGGACTATCCATTAAAATAACAGATGGCTCCATCAGGCAAACATCTCCCACTTCATTTACTCTGTGTATAGGCTCTCAAGTTGGACCAAGAATTGCAGCTCTATCCAGTGGGAGACCCAAAGAGTAAAGGAACTGGAAGTCAAAACTAACTCCTATCCCATGGCTGAAAAATTTGTAAGTAGAATGTAAAATATATCTGAACAGTGACCAGGATAAGGTTAGAGCAGGCTGCTGACAGATCTACCACACATATATTAGATCACATCTTGGGTAGGAGAATTTCTTTTCCAGCCCAAACCTACTAAAAATGGTCTCTGGGAAGAAATGTCTCCCTACAACCACCCAGTGAAAAGAGCTCAACAAGTTGCTTTCCATCACTTGCCACATATACCAGACTCTGGCTGGATAGATTATGACCACTTTTGTTGCTGGACATTCCTGAAAAACGTTTTTGAGCAACTAAACATCAACATGTCTCTGGTTAGTGTGACTCTTACTAATACTTTAAAGATTACTTTTTTAAAAAATTACTTATTTAAAAAAAAATTTANACTTTGTGTGTCTCCTCTGAAGTGTTGTACTCCCATTGGCTTAACTTTGGCTCAAGCATCAAAATCCTCATACAACTCAAAGGATGACAACTCATCTGTCTTGAAACTACTGTTCCTGTATCTTTGGAGACCATAACAGTGGATGTTTCCTGATCAAACTGTCAGCTACTTTTTTGGTTGGTTTAAAAAAAACCAACAAAACAAACCCAAACTAAAAGGACAGATTTCTAGCTTTTAAGAGTTTGATGTAGTTATAGAGCTTCTGGAATCAACATCTGAGGGGTGCTTATGAATAATGAACTCTCTTAAGAGACCTCTGGACTCTTAATCCAGTGTGGCAGATCACATACTCTTCAATGCTTCAACCAGAAGTCTGGTTAGCATGCCAGAGCTATGGAGGAGCCAGGAGGAGATGCTGTAGGAAATGCATACAGTGACCTTTTTCTGTCGTCCCCTCCCATGGGTTACTTTCAGAACCAAAACTTGAATTATTATTTTTTTTTGCATGTTGGTTTTGGGTTTTTTTGTTGCTTGTTGGTTTTGTGGTTTTGTTTTTTTGTTTTGGCTTCTACAACAGTGAGCACCCCAGTCTCTTATCTTCTCCAGAACCATTTGGTTCTTGTGGTAGCTTGAATTCCAAAGCTTCAGTTCTGCATGTTGGTGACAAACCCTTTGTGTGTCCCACTGACTTGAGCTGGTGCACACAGAGCATTTGCCTGGTGCCGTGGGGAATGGGGAAGATAGTGAAAAGAAAAACCTTGTTCTCTGTTACATGAATTAGAGATATGTACTGATTTGCTGGTGGAGTTGTTTGTGGGTTAGTTATTCAGCAGTAATTAGAGTTCTAGAGCTGGAATCCTGACTCAGGCAAAACTATTGAAATGACTGTGAACATTGCCTTGAGTCGGGGCTGCAGAGTCAGCTTTTGGTCCTTTTTTTTTTTTTTCCCCCATTGCAGCACTGAATCTGCTTGCAAATAGACTGTACTTACTGGTGCATAAAGTGAGTTACTTTTGATCTTGGCTGGTGTTTCTTTGCAGGTACTCAACTATCAGCACTGCACTGGAAAGTGTTTCTTTTGCTTTCTTTGGCAAGATCCTTTCTGCAGATCTTAACTTGCAAAGACTCAGACTTGGGGAGCAGATTGCTTAGGATATATTCAGGTTTCAGCTGCTGCTTTATGGAGCATGTTTGTTTGAATCTTTGCTAGAAGAGGAAACATCTGACTAATAATCTTAAATGCTCGCTAATGTTTCCAAGTGATAGCAGAAGTGTTAATTTAGTGATCATAGAAAGGCAGAGCTGTTGTGTGAAATTGGAGAAGATTGTATCTTTGTTATTTCCTTTTATCTGGCAAAGGAAGAAAACCTACTCCATTCATATTTCCAGAGAAGCAATATGTTCTTATCTTAAACATGCCATGTAACATTAATAATTGATCACAAGGATTAAAAATAGAAGCAAATATAGGGTAGTTATCTTGCATTTAGATGAATCTTTTCTCCATAATAAATAAATAAATAAATAGATAAACCAACAAACCCACAGCATTGCACTGTGCATATCTTGTGTGAGTGAGATCAGATTTAGATCACTGAATATTTAGGTGCTCTGTCTGCGTTTGACAATTCTTGTCTCGATGCTTTTTGGAAGGCTGCTGGAGTCTATTTATAGCACAGATTTTGAGCACCTGACACATAAGCTGCTGTGGACAGTTGAAGTACCTTTTAAATGTGGAATACACTGAGTTTGCTCAAGTTGAAAGTGCTTTTTTGGTTTATAATTCCTTGTTAAGATGTCACCTTCCCATTCAGGCTGTGAAATGTGGCTATTGGAGCTTGGGTTGAGTCTGCAGTAACTGCTTTGGAATAAGAGCTTTACAGCATAGGAACCGGTTTCAGGTTTACACCAGTGTAACCAGGATCAGAGTGCTGCTCACCTCTTGGATCAATACTGTAGAAAGAGATTAGCTTTAGAGTGGTAACATGAAAGTGTTTGAGTGGGTCCAGAGGAGGCCACGAGGATGCTCAGAGGGCTGGAGCAGCTCTCCTATGAGGACAGGCTGAGAGAGTTGGGGCTCTGCAGCCTGGAGAAGAGAAGGCTTCCAGGAGACCTTATAGTAGCCTTCCAGTATCTGAAGGGGGCTTACAGGAAGGCTGGGGAAGGATTATTTACAAGGTCCTGCAATGACAGGACAAGGGACAATGGGTTTAAACTGGCAGAGGGGAGATTTAGACTGGATGTTAGGAGGAAGTTCTTTACAGTAAGGGTGGTGAGGCACTGGAACAGGTTGCCCAGGGAGGTTGTGGATGCTCCCTCCCTGGAGGTGTTCAAGGCCAGGTTGGATGAGGCCTTGAGTGTCCTGTGCTAGTGGGAGACATCACTGCTGCCAATGGCAGGGGCTTGGAACTAGATGATCTTTGAGGTCCCTTCCCACCTTACCTTTCTATGATTCTGTGGTAACTTGGAGTTTTCATTGCCTTTAAACAGAAACTGTCCATACAGTCTGAGTTTCTGCTGTTTTGTTTAGGAGCAGCATAATAATATCCAATTGGTGTGTTTGCTGGGGGAAACATTATGTGACTCATTTGTAACAAAGAAGGTAGAACATGCAGCTCTTGTGGATTTACAGATGAATCTCCTGGAGTGGCTAGTAAGGGGAAATATTCTGCACTCTTTCAGCTCTCTTCAGTAGCTTTAAATGATTTTACTCCTCATTAACCTGTCATACATTAAAGAAAATGTCATACATTAATAAATAAATCTCTGTATTTTCTCCCTAATGAGATTTCCCTGCTAGTCCATCCAGATCTAATGCATCAGGATCTAACACGTGTGAGAAAAAGGGGTTATGCTAACACCTGAAGTGATGAAGAAATGGAGCTTCCTAGATGTTACTGATCCTCTGAGATCTTCTGGAATTTTCATGAGGATAACTATACCTTGGAACCACTTTTCAAGAAATTCTCTCTATTACTTTGATTCCAGAGGTCTCCTTCGTGTGTGTGCTTTGTGGTTTGCTGAGGTGAAAGATGAAACTAGATGTTTAAAATGCCTTTGGTGTAAACTCTTCTCAGCCTTCATAACTTTTGGTGCTTACCTGCTGCAGTTATTCACGGTACCATCAGAGAAAAGGAATCTTACCAGGTCTGGAAATTTCCTGGCAGAGATATAAGCAGAGAGGGACCTCCCAAGCTGCTGAGTTTCATCCAGCAGTATCACTGGCAACCACGTTTATATAATACTTCCTTCAGAGGCAGTCTGCTTGCTGTGAATCAGGTGCTTTGGTTGTCTGCTGTCTACCATCAGTGGCATCTGTAGATTTCAGCAGTGTTTGAACCTGGGAGCTGCTTAGCTGGTCAGACTCCCTTGACCTGAGTTTGCCTGGCAGCTGAATGAGCTGGTTCTGCGTATGTGTTCTTAAAGCCCTGTGACTGATCGTTGTTTTTAAGGCCAGAAGGGACAGTGAAGGTTACTTTGCTGTCCTCCTTTGTTTTTATATTACATGATACACAAATATGCATTGTCTGATGGTTTGGGAGTTCCCCGTCCCCCCGCTTTGTAAAATCACACAGACTAGACTCAGCTGGAAGTTAAGGATCGAAGCTCTGTTTACAGCTTAGCACAATATACAAGCAGGGATATACAGAATATACAGGAATATTTACAGAAATATACAAGTTAAAGGTAACACAGAAACACAATTCCCCTCCCAGAAATCAGAGACCCCAGGAGGGGTTCCCGACCACCCTTCCACCTTCTTTCCACTCCTACCTTACACACAAGATGAGTTTGGAGGATCGGCCAGGGAGGTTAGAAAGAAAGTGGTTAGTTAGGTTATTCAACAGAGAGGAGAAGGCAAAAAGCTAGAGAGACCAATACTCTGCAAGAGAGAGTCTTATCTATGTTTGTGTTCTTGTTCTTATACGTCTCAGCAAGCCTATGAGTGAAGCAGACATCATCATTGTTTTCCTTTCACTGCCTGTAATATAATTTTATCTATTTTATTCCAATTAGTCTCAAACCAGCACAGCATAGTTAGTTGTATATGTAATATAATTTTAATGCATGTAGATTAAAACCATAGTATATCAGTCAGTTAATTTTCCTTTAGGGTCTGAGACATCCTTGGAAAACTAGGGTAGCCTGACTGTGACTGGACTCAGAGTCTCTGGATCTTAGCAAGGGAACATAAGGGTTTGTGTCTCAAGTTTGCTATGAACTCTGTCACTGTGCCTAGCTTGTGGCCTCGTGTCTGGACAGAAATCAATCCGTTCCTGCTCAGGGGAAAGTCATTTCAAGCTCAAAGTGAGTATTTATAGCTATCAATCTATATCTATATTGGGAATGCAATTGTTTTTGGGAGAGGGAATACAATTGTTTTTAGTCATGTGAGCAAATGTAAACTGGTTTGTAGCATACAGGCTTGTTTAACACTTTATCCTTCCTGAGTATCCTACCCCAAGCTCATGCCAATGGAGCTTGTCCTTGTCACATGCTTTTATCAGTTGGATTTGACCATAATAGAGTGTAGCTGTGAATAGTTTTGACTTTTTTTTTGTTGTTGTTCTGATGATAAAAAGGGATCAGCTTTGCCGAGAAATTGCAGTTAACTTCTTCAGTGAGATTCAGGCATAACAGTGGCAATCAGGAGACCTTTCCACCTGTTTTACCACAGTGGAAACTCATGTATTTTACTGGGAATGGTTGAAGATTTATACTGGTGAAGTTGAGAAAATCTGGTCCATGTGTTGTTCCTTTGTTATTTATGTTTGTCAGTGCAGCAAGTCCACAGCATGAAATCATTAAAAAAGAAAACCAAGAACCTACAAAATGGTGCAGGTTTGCTGATCTATTTGTAATTCCAGTGACCTTGACCAATACAAGTTTTTCTGTCATCCACAGTTACTTAAGCTTTTCTTACCCTTAATCCTCTCCTGTGTTTGTTGGAGGGTCATTTGTGTGTTTGTGTTGGTGGATACTCAGCAAGTGTGGACCTCCCATCTAAAGTCAGAGTGGTGGTGAATTGTCTGGCCCATTGGGAATGGAAAATTTCTATTCAGTGGGTTTTTCTATTCTAACATTTGATCACAATTAGGAAAAAAAAACCCCACACATCAAAACTGAGGAGGATTTCTGAAGTTTTTTTCCTCTGGCTGTTGTGTCTTTGATCAGAATAAAACCAGAATTGTAAGATTATAAGAATAGTTCATCATAACTTCCCCCCCCCTCTTTTGCATACTGCAGTACACATCCATCCAGAATAAGAATAATCCAAGCATCCAGCTGTTTGTTTATAGTAGAAATTGTGTGATGCTGAATTAATTAGTTCTTAATGTAGATGAGACTGATTTGTATAAAGGCTTTGAGAGGAAGGACAGAGGGATGACAAAAAAAAAAATGTTTATAATAAAATTAAAAAAAGGCAACCAAAAGTGTTTTATAGTTTTGCAACACAGCAAGCTTTTTGCCAGCACTGCTAATATGAATTGTTTAGGAGTTTTATAGAGGGCTGCATTTACTTCATGGTGTCTGATTAGGAGTTTTGCCCTTCGATATGTTTCAAGTTGGTATGTTTGCCAAGTGCTCTTATTACTTCAATCAATTTAAATTTGCAAGACTGATGATCCTGACAGAAGCCATTGGCACATCATGTGATCCTGGAAGCTAAAAATACCATTCTCTATGGGCCTTACTTATTTCATGCTTCAAAGCCTAAGAAATGTTCATTTTAAGAGAGGAGGGAAAAAAAAAAAGTTTGCAGTTCATGTGATACCAATAACTTACTGAAGGAAAAATATCACAGTATCACCAGGGTTGGAAGAGACCTCAAAGATCATCAAGTCCAACCCATCACCACAGACCTCAAGACTAGACCATGGCACCAAGTGCCACGTCCAAACCTGCCTTGAACACCTCCAGGGACGGTGACTCCACCACCTCCCTGGGCAGCCCATTCCAGTAGCCAATGACTCTCTCAGTCAAGAACTTTCTCCTCACCTCCAGCCTAAACTTCCCCTGGCACAGCTTGAGACTGTGTCCTCTTGTTCTGGTGCTGGTTGCCTGAGAGAAGAAAGTAGCCTCTCCCTGGCCACAACCACCCTCCAGGTAGTTGTAGACAGCAAGAAGGTCTCCCCTGAGCCTCCTCTTCTCCAGGCTAAGCAATCCCAGCTCCCTCAACCTCTCTCCATAGGGCTTGTGCTTGAGGCCTCTCACCAGCTTCGTTACCCTTCTCTGGACACACTCAAGTACCTCAATGTCCTTCTTAAATTGAGAGGCCCAGAACTGGACACAGGACTCAAGGTGTGGCCTAAGCAGTGCAGAGTCCAGGGGGAGAATGACCTCCCTGCTCCTGCTGGCCACACTATTCCTGATGCAGACCAGGATGCCATTGGCCTTCTTGGCCACCTGGGCACACTACTGGCTCATGGTGTTCCACTGCCCCAGATATGTAATCATAAACCAGTTTGGATTGAAAGGGATCTTAAAAATCATCTAGTTCCAGACTCCTGTCATGGACAGGGATCTCTCCTACTACACCGAGTTGCTCAGTGCCCCATCCAACCTGGCTTTGAACACTGTCAGGATGGGACCCTCCACAACTTCTCTGGGTAACCTGTTCCAGTGCCTCACTGCTTTCAGGGTGCAGAATTTCTTCCTAATGTCTAATTTAAATCTAGCTTCCAGTTTGAAACTCTTGCCCACTGTCCTGTCACTACCTGCCTCCTTCAAATACTGGAAGGCTGCTCTAAGGCCTCCCTAGAGCCTTCTCTTCTCCAGGTTGAACAACTCAAACATTCTCAGATAACAGATTACCAACAAGAATTGCATCAAATCTTTCCTGTACTGTGACTTTGTTTTGGAAAGAGTCTTTTAGAGTCTGTATGTGGATATCCAAACTTCTGCTATGGTCTGTTTTGAGATCATTTGGCTGCATCACTTACCGTACGTCTTATTAGAATCATAGAATTGACCAGGTTGGAAGAGACCTCCAAGATCATCAGCTCCAACCTGTCACCCAGCTCTAGCCAATCAACTAGACCATGGCACTAAGTGCCCCAACCAGTCTTTTCTTGAACACCTTCTCTGGAGACTTTCAAGGCTTGTCTGGGTCTGTTCCTCTGTGACCTCAGTTAGATTACAGTCCTGCTCTGACAGGTGGGTTGGACTCGATGATCTCTTTGGGTCCCTGCCAACCCCTGACATCCTGCGGTCCTGTGATCCAGGGATGGTGACTCCACCATCTCCCTGGGCAGCCCATTCCAATGCCAGTCACTCTCTCTGTGAAGAACTTCCTCCTAATATCCCCCCTATACCCTCCCTGGCACAACTTGAGACTGTGTGCCCTCGTTCTGTTGCTGGTTTCCTGGGAGAAGAGACCAACCCTCACCTGGCTACAACCTCCTTTCAGGTAGTTGTAGACAGCAATGAGGTCACCCCTGAGTCTCCTTTTCTGCAGGCTAAACAACCCCAGCTCCCTCAACCTCTCCTCACAGGGCTGTGCTCCAGGCCCCTCACCAGCTTTGTCACCCTTTTCTGGACATGTTCCAGTACCTCAACATCTCTCTTGAATTGTGGGGCCCAGAGCTGGACACAGTACCCAAGGTGTGACCTGACCAGTGCTGAGTACAGAGGAAGAATAAGTAGTGGAATGCTTGAATTTTGACTGTTGAAGTCATTTGGTTCAATGTCAGTGTGGTATTTTTCCTGATCATGTTACAGAAAGCTGCTGAGAAGTTTAGAATCTCCCATCTGTCACTCAGCACTCTCTTGAAGCTAAGGAACCTGAAGAACCTCAGTGGTTCATGGCTTGTTCTATTTTACTGGTGTTGTGTTGATATTAACCTTTCCAGTAGGTGCTAACTACTTAGAACTGCTTGAGAGTGTCCAGTTCAGAGCCACAAAGATGATTAAGGGAACATATCTTTTATGAGTAGAGATAGAGGGAGTTGGGGCTCTTTAGCTTGGAAGAGAAGAGGCTGAGAGGTGACCTCATTGATGTTTATAAATATGTAAAGAGTGAGGCCAGGAGGATGGAGCCAGGCTCTGTTGGGTGATGCCCAGTGACAGGACAAGGGGCAATGGGTGGAAGCTGAGGCATAGGAAGTTCCATGTAAACATGAGGAGAAATTTTTTCCCTGTAAGGGTGACAGAACTCTGGAACAGGCTGCCACAGTGGGGTTGTGGAGTCTCCCCCTCTGGAGATATTCAAGATATTCAGAACTTACCTGGTCACATTCCTGTGTGATCTGGTACAGGTGATCTTGCTCTGGCGGGGGGATTGGACTGGATGAGCTTTGGAGGTCCCTTCCAGCCCTTGACATTGTGATTAACCCTTCTGTGATCTTGTCTTTGGAGAACCTCTATATGTCTTTGAGTCTGCTGTCCCAACTGGAGGTAAACATAACAGTGAACCTGATTAGCACCCTGTTTGCCAGGGTGTTGCAAAAGTGATACGAATGATATGATAAGGGACAGTGTCCTTCAAGATATGGCCTAGGAGGATCTTATCAATGCTTATTAATAAAAGGTGGGTGTCAGAAGGATAGGGCCAGTCTTTCTTCAGTGACTGTGCCTAGTGACAGGACAAGAGGTAACAGGCACAAAACTGAATATAGGAAGTTCCATCTAAACAGTAGAAGGAGCTTCTTTACATTGAAGGTGCCAGATCACTGGAACAGGCTGCCCAGAAAAGTGGTGGAGTCTCCATCTCTGGAGTTACTCAAACCCCATCTGGATGCTGTCCTGTGCAACCTGCTCTAGGTGAACCTGCTCTAGGTGAACCTGCTCTGGTAAGGGTGTTGGACTAAATGATCTCCAGAGGTCCCATCCAACCCTTACCATTCTGTGAATTTTTTCTAATGGTAAACTGTCCCTTGGAACAGGAGAAATCCTTGATTAAGCTAGGTTTACCTGATCTAATCTTAGCCTTGGTCCTGCTTAGATGTTGGTGGAAAAGGAACTTTGAATACCTCCAAGATTTCTGTTGTTGCAGAACAGACACTTTTTTTCTAAATAACTGATTAACGAGCAGTGCTTAATTAGCACTATGGGTTTCCAGCACTGTCTCTACTGTTGGATAGAGATAATGTTTTTGTTCTGATGTTTTCTTTTTCTCCTCATTTTTGCCTGCTTTTTTTTTCTGCACAGTGAATTGGGCAGCAAGGCAGAAGAAATGTTACTGTATTCATAATATTTTCTGCAGGCTTAGCTTTTGCACCTTTGTGTGAACACATAATTGCATCCTCAATAGTAGGAATCAAAATAAAGCACTTTGTCCTCTGTGTCCTTCACTTTGGAGAGGTGAGCTTGACTTAGTTCTTCTTGCTTGATATATTTTCTTGATTTGTGTTATTCCTTATTCCGCAATTATTTGTGCCCCATCCTGAGATGAGAATTTTGAGATATGATAAGCTGTCATCTTTCAACTCCATGTATCTAAGCACTCAGGGTTGTATAATGTGGGAAAGCCTGTATGATAGGAGAACTGCTGCTGCTTTGCTTCTGTGAGAGGTGCTGAATGCTCCAATGTTTTAACTTGGAGCTCCATACTAGTGGGATCTTATACTGTCTTAATTTGACAAATGGTTTCATTGGTGGGGGAAGAGTTACCTGCTTGTGGTTGTGTCCACTCTCTGCTGCTGTGACTGAAACTGTCTGCAAAACTCAGACTCTCTCTGCTCTTCAGAGGCAACCATAGGAAACTTCTGTAACTTCTGATGGATGTGTCCATTTTGTCATCCTGAGCTATTTGGTGACACCAAAGTATTGACTTACTTTGAATAGAGCCAGCAAAACTTAAGGCTGGTGTGATAAAGGTGAGAAAGTTGGAGGTAAAATCTGATGCAAATAGCTAGAGGTTTACTTGGAGAATTACCTTGTATAGTGAAGCATTTGACTCAGTGTGATTGTCCTGGCAGGGAGTTAATAGAATTTGTGAGTGCTAAGAACTCTCTAATGGGATGAACAAACATTTGAAGGAAGAACTAAACAATAATTTGCACTTTGGGCACGAGCGTGTCTTCACAGGCCTGCTCTCTTTTTCTTCTGGAGGATTTTCTGTGCAAACAGCATCTCAAGGTCCCTGGAAAATCTGGAGATAGCTTCTTCTTTGTATGTAAATATATTCTCTGCCTACAAACAGCGTGACAATGAAAAAGGAAAACGGAATTCTTTTAGATGGCCTGAGGAAAATCTTCCCTGCAAAGTCTACTAAGGATCAAATTAGAGCAAATAAGATTTGATTAGCTCTAGAAAGGCCAGATTCGTAAGACTAATCCTTAGCTTATTTTATTTTTCTTCCCTTCAACTACTTAGTCATCAGCCAATGGTACTGTTGCTTTCGTCTGCTGGAGGCAGGGAGTAAATGAAGTACTGAACAAAATAACTATCATCCTTCCTTCCATATTCATCACCTTGCTGAGGAGTAAAAGAAGTTAAAACCTTGTAACATTTGTTTAGGTGTGGTTCTAGGCTATTAAGAGTCCCAGTACCATAGGTGCTAATGAAATCAAATGGCCATCCCTCAATGAAGCCATCCTAACCACTTGCTTAGTCTCTACTTTTGAACTAAATACAAGTCTGAGCTTGCTGGAGAAACCACGTCCAATGCACCTGCTGGCAATCTGCAAACTGGGGTGAGGAGAAGGCTGTTGTGTGATCTTCAGTGGTGGAACAGGAATGTGTCCTGTCTGGGTGCATCCTTTAAGGCTGATGTTCCAGCAGTAGTTCCAGGAATTCTAGGACAGCTTTTAGAAAGGGTTTTAGATTGACTGAATAAAGAAAAGTGCTTGGAAACTTCCACAATGAGAAGTTGTGTTTTGAGGGTTGGAGGTGTATGTGCTGTTGTGTTCACAGGATTGTACAGGATCACAGGATGTCAGGGGTTGAAGGAACCCAGACATCATTGAGTCCAAACCCCACTGCCAGAGCAGGACCATACCATCTAACTCAGGTCACAGAGGAACACATCCAGACAGGCCTTGAAAGTCTCCAGGGAAGGAGACTCCACAACCTCTCTGGGGAGCCTGTTCCAGCACAGTAAAGAAGTTCCCCCTTGTGCTGCAGCTTACATCCATTGCTCCTTCTCCTATCACAGGGAGCAAGTGAACAGAGCCTGTCCCCCTGACTCATGACCCCCAGCCCTCTGATATTTATAAGCACTTATTCAATCCCCTCTCAGTCTTTCCTTCTCCAGACTAAGCAGCCCCAGGTCCTTCAGCCTCTCCTCATCAGGCAGTGCTCCAGGCCCCTAATCATCCTTGTAGCCCTCCGCTGGACTTTCTCCTGCAGATGCTTGTCCCTCTTAAACTGGGGAGCCCAAAACTGAAGGCAGTACTCAAGATGGGGTCTCCCCAGGGCAGAGTAGAGGAGGAATAGAACCTCCCTTGATCTGCTGGACACATTCTTCCTTATACACCCCAGGATCCCATTTGCTTTCTTGGCCACAAGGGCACGCTGCTGTCCCAAGGGCAACTTGTTATCCACCAGGCTCCCAAGTTCCTCTCCATGGGGCTGCTCTCCAGCAAATCACCTCCCAACCTGTACTGGTGCAGTTTATTATTCCTGCCCAGATGCAGGACTCTGCACTTGTCCTCGTTGAATCTCATTTGGTTCCTCTGTGCCCAGCATTCCAGTTTGCCCAAGTCTTGCTGGATGGCTGCATAGGCAAGCCTTCCAGTTCAGTGTCATCAGCAGACTTGCTCAACAGAGACTCTGTCCCCTCATCAATGCATCAGTGTCACTATCAGTCAGGGTTGGAAGGGACCACAAGGGTCATCTAGTTCCAATCCCCCTACCATGGGCAGGGACACCCTACCCTAGATCAGGCTGCCCAGAGCCTCATCCAGCTTGGCCTTAAACACCTCCAGGGGTGGGGCCTCAACCACCTCCCTGGGCAACCCATACAGACTCTCACCACTCTCGTGTTGAAGAACTTTCTCCTCATGTCCAGTCTGAATCTCCCCACCTCCAGCTTTGCTCCATTCCTCCATGTCCTGTCACTACCTGATAGCCTAAAAAGTCCCTCCCCACTTTTTTTGCAGGCCCTTTTCAGATACTGGAAGGCCACATCAAGGTCACCTTGGAGCCTTCTCTTCTCCAGACTGAACAGCCCCAACTCTTTCAGTCTGTCCTCATAGCAGAGGTGCTTCAGCCCTCTGAGCATCCTTGTGGTCCTTCTCTGGTGTGATGGTTTGGGAGTTCCCTGCCCCCCCACACCTTGTAAAATGACCCAGACTAGAACTCAGCCAGCTGGAAGTTAAGGACTGAAGCTCTATTTACAACTCA
>VWZE01024392.1:9394-27404 GCA_013396675.1 Eubucco bourcierii | reverse complement strand
TTCTGATTGGCTATTCTGTGTCCAAAGGCACATTAGCTTTGGGCTGTATGGATAAAAGGAGATGAGCAGGGGAGCACAACCTGTGCTCTGTCATTGTATCTGCTCTCTGCTGCTGTATTTGTGCTGCCTTATATCCTGAGCTGCCTGCAAACTGCCTGCCAACAGCTTACCAGGAACAGGCTCTAAATGCCTGCAGGCACTCAGCCTGCACAGCCAGCCAGACACCATGCTGAGACTGCACATGGCATTGCATCCTGCCTGCTCCTGAAAGCCTCCTGCCAAGACAGCAAGTCCTGGAGGTACACAGATCATCCAGAGGAGATCAGCACCAGGTCACAGATGTCTGCCTCCTTTCCCCAGCAGCCTGGGAAGAACCAGAAGTCTCAGCGGGTGACAAGAATCCCCTGAAAGCCTTTGGGCACTGTCTGAAGCTGTAGCCAGCCCTGCCAGTCGGGAGATCATTTTGTGAGTGAATACTTCAAGCCTCTTGTAACTCACCATTGCCTTCTGCCATCAGCAGAAAGGAGCTCCTTGAGTCCACCTAGTGGGCAAGCAGAGTATTGACTGCAAGCGGTGCACTGACTGCAGCAACCTTCTCTGCCAACTCAGCTGAGTTCAATTCATGTTAGATATTATCAGGAGTTATTGCTAGAGCCTGTGGTAACCTGCATAAAGTTTCCATGACTGAGGGAAAGAGCTGATTGGTATTGAAATTAGTGATGGGGGTGGTGAGAGTTCTGAATATTGAATAGTAATAAACAATACTAATGTTTGAAAAAATCATCTCACATTAATTAATTAATTATCCCTCCACTACATTCAGCTCCCACAGGCTCTTTATTCCTGGAGACTGCTGTCAGTGTGAAAGTCTAAAATTAGATCAATGAATAGCAGTGGGAGAGAGAAGGGGAAGGATTTGGAAGGATTTGACTAGAAGATTCAGTCTAACTCCATCACTAACATGAAACCAAACCAAATGGCATTGGATAAAGAAACACCAGAGATTCTTTATGAGCAAGAAATGGTTATTTTAAGAGAGAAGCCCAAACCCTACCCCACACCTTCACTATTGCCATCAAGAATTCATCATGACGAAGTACTGAAATGTCTACAGTCTTTATTTTGTGTCACGTTGTTATCCTTACTTGACATGTACTTACTGCTCCTCCACTCCACACACCCAGAAAATGTATCTCTAGAACCTCTTCCTATCTCTGATGTCTTCTTTGCTGCCTATCATCTACAACATTTTCAGCTGCTGTTCACTTTCTTCTAAGAAATCTAACAGTGTTGCTTTTAATTGTTTTGGTTTTTTTGACTCTTTGCCTCACTTCTTGGGCAAGTCTGTGCTTTCAGTGAGTGAAATAGGTGGTGTCAAAAAAAAAACAAACCCATGTGATGATCATGACACAATCTAGAACACTACTGGCAAGCAGGAGAGAAAGTATTAACCGTATTCCTCCAAGAAAGAGCTTTATGACTTCTTTTTAGATACTCACAGATGTGCATGACGAAGGAGGTGAGAGTTTGACAATTTAACAATCAAAGCCCAAGAATTCTTCTGTACTGGTGAGAAACTACCTCACAGCAAGAGCCAGTAGCCTCCTGCTCCCTGCCTTGAGCAGTGCAGAAAACTTAGCATTCACTTCTCAATTTGCAGGTCTGCCTTGCCTTTCCTTGAGCTAACTGATGCCTGTTGGTCAGGTTGGTACATCAGAAGTGGCATTTTTAACTCTTTCACTGTTAGGGGGTAGAATGTGCTAGGATCTGACAGTTCCATACTGGCCTGTTTGTAGCTCAAGGACATCATAGGTTGGACATATTTGAGTGAAGAATCTTCTTCACTCAAAGGGTTCTCAACTACTACAGTGAGCTCACCAGGGAGGTGGTTGAATCACCATCCCTGGAGGTGTTAGAGAACCCTCTGAGTGAAGAAGACTCTTCACTCAAACATATGCTGTGTACAGTTCTGGAGCCCCCAGCACAGAGAGGACATGGAGCGGGTCCAGAAGAGGCCACCAAGATGCTCAGAGGGCTGCAGCAGCTCTGCTGTGAGGACAGGTTACAAGAGGAGACCGTGTAGTAGCCTTCCAGTAGCCTTCCAGTATCTGAAGGGGGCCTAGAGGAAGGCTGGGGAGGGATTATTGAGAAGGTCTTACAATGACAGGAGAAGGGGCAATGGGTTTGAAGTGGTAGAGGGGAGATTGAAAGTGGATGTTAGGAGGAAGTTGTTTGCAGTGAGCGTGGTGAGACACTGGCACAGGTTGCCCAGGGAGGTTATGTAGCACAGAATCACCCAACGTGATCAAAGATCCACAACCACCCTGGAGGTGTTCAGGACCAGGTTGGACGAGGCCTAGAGTGACCTGTACTAATGGGAGGTGCCCCTGCCTATGGCAGGGGGTTAAAAGTACATGATCCTTGAAGTCTCTTCCACCGTTATCATTCTATGATTCTATAACCAACATAAGATCACAGTCTCACAGTCTCACAGTATCACCAAGGTTAGAAGAGACCTCAAAGCTCATCAAGTCCAACCCATTCCCACAGACCTCCAGACCAGACCATGGCACCAAGTGCCATGTCCAAACTCGCCTTGAACACCTCCAGGGACGGTGACTCCACCACCTCCCTGGGCAGCCCATTCCAGCAGTCAATGACTCTCTCAGTCAACAACTTTCTCCTCACCTCCAGCCTAAACTTCCCCTGGTACAACTTGAGACTGTGTCCTCTTGTTCTGCTGCTGCTTGCCTGAGAGAAGAAAGCAACCTCCTCCTGGCTACAAGCACCCTTCAGGTAGCTGGAGACAGCAAGAAGGTCTCCCCTGAGCCTCCTCTTCTCCAGGCTAACCAATCCCAGCTCCCTCAGCCTCTCTCCATAGGACTGTGCTCCAGGCCTCTCCCCAGCCTCGTTGCCCTTCTCTGGACACACTAAAGCACCTCAATGTCCTTCTCCAATTGAGGGGCCCAGAACTGGACACAGGACTCAAGGTGTGGCCTAAGCAGTGCAGAGTCCAGGCGGAGAATGAGCTCCCTGCTCCTGCTGGCCACACTATTGCTGATGCAGGCCAGGATGCCATTGGCCTTCTTGGCCACCTGGGCACACTGCTGGCTCATGTTCAGGTAGTGTCAATCAGCACCCCCAGATCCCTTTCTGTTTGGCTGCTCTCCAGCCACTCCCAGCCCAGCCTGTAGCTCTGTATGGGGTTGTTGTGGCCAAAGTGCAGCACCTGGCACTTGGATTTGTTGAGCTCCATCCCCTTGGACTCTGCCCATCTGTGCAGGCGGTCGAGGTCCCGCTGCAGAGCCCTTCTGCCCTCCAAACATGCTTGAAGGGTTCTTGAATGTAGCTGAAAGGGGCCTGCAGGAAAGCTAGAAAAGGACTTTTTACAAGGGCTTGTAGTTGTAGGATGAGAGGGAATGGACTGAAGCTTGAGAAGGGTAGATTTAGACTAGAGATAAGGAAGACATTCTTTACAATGAGGGTGGTGAGACAGTGGAACAGATTGGACAGGTTGTCCAAGGACAGGTTGGAGGTGGTCTTGAGCAACCTGGATGTGAGGATAATATATTTCTTCCTTAGGTACTAGTAGTCGTTTTCTTGTCCTGTGCTTTTCACTTACATCAGTTTTTGTTTACTGACTAAGAAATAAGAGTTGCCACTTTATCATTGTCAAACATTATTTTAACAGTAGAAAAAAAGTGTTTAAGGAACACAGTAAAACTCTATGCCTCATCAACAGCAGCTGAAATGCAAAGTTCAAGCAACTCCTGTATCATCTTTATCATTGTCAAACATTATTTTAACAGTAGAAAAAAAGTGTTTAAGGAACACAGTAAAATTCTATGCCTCATCAACAGCACCTGAAAAGCAAAGTTCAAGCAACTCCTGCATCATCTTCCTAATTTAGTTATATCCAATTCTTCACTTCCATGCCAGGCAAGGCATGAGGTTCTTCATTTTAATTTAATTTTCTTTCAATTCCATTTTCCTGTGGTGGCCCAGAGTAGCTTTTACAAATGCCACAGATAAATTTCAGCCTTCCCAATTAGACCATTATAATACTGATTCAGAGCTTTCAATTCCTTTCCTAGGGCTCATATTTGATCCTCCAGTTTTGGCACGAGAAGTTCCTGTGCCTGGTATTTCACATTACTCTTTCCTTCTAATTCTGTAATCATCTCAAATGGCACATGAGATGGACCCTCAGAGGATAAACTACCTGCTAATATTCCTGCCTGATTGTGAATCATCACAAGTTAGCAACTAAGAAACTGTAATTGAAAAATGCATCTCTGCAAATTCTTCCTCTGAAACATTTTGCCTGGACAACAAATGATGCTCGAGGGATTTCTGCCTTCTTAGCATCACCTTAAATGCCAGAAATAAAGGATATTGGATCAGAAAGTTGAAGTAAAGCCTGTTTTAAGAAAAAGAAGAAAAATCAAGCATAGAAATTCCTAGGAAAGCTAATACATTTCTCAAACTATCAGAGTTTAATTCTTCTTATCATAGCATTCTACACTGGCACCTAGATGTCCCATCTGAGACTTGAACTCATTCTGACATGTGCTGCAGGAAAACATGGTGGGGAAAAAAGCAGTCATAGAATCATAGAATCATAGAATGGTAAGGCTGGAAGAGACCTCAAGGATCATCTAGTTCCAACCCCCTGTCATAGGCAGGGACACCTCCCACTAGCACAGCTCACTCAAGGCCTCCTCCAACCTGGCCTTGAACACCTCCAGGCAGGGAGCAGCCACAACCTTCCTGGGCAACCTGTGCCAGTGTCTCACCACCCTCACTGCAAACAACTTCCTCCTAATATCCACTTTCAATCTCCCCTCTGCCACTTCAAACCCATTGCCCCTTGTCCTGGCATTCCCAGACCTTCTCAATAGTCCCTCCCCAGCCTTCCTGGAGCCCCTTTCAGATCTGGAAGGCTACTCAAAGGTCTTCTGGAAGCCTTCTCTTCTGCAGGCTGTCTCAGCTTGTCCTCACAGCAGAGCTGCTGCAGCCCTCTCAGCATCTTGGTGGCCTCCTCTGGACCCACTCCAACACTTCCATGTCCTTCCTGTGCTGAGGGCTCCAGAACTGCACACAGGACTGCAGATGGGCTCTGAGGAGAGCAGAGCAAAGGGGCACAATCCCCTCCCTTGCCCTGCTGCCCACACTGCTCTTGCTGCAACTCAACCCACAGTTGCTGTCTGGGCTGCACTCACACTGCAGCCTCATCTGGAGCTTTTCATCAACCCAGTCCCTTCTCTTAAGACTTTAAAATCCACATGAAAGCAATACCACAGAAAGTACTCTAAGTAAATGCTTTTCTGTAGAGTTACCTTGCACTTTGTTTAGGCAATATAGTTAAGGTCATTTCTGATGCATCTCAAGACCCTCTTTGCCCCTTTTGCCAGTAGTCACAAGTCAGGCAGGAAGTCAACATTCAAAGAAGATGCAAAGATTTCCCTGGAGATGTCACTGAAGGCTGGAGCAAGGTGGAGGTTAAAACAAATCCCTCTTGTCTGCTGCTAAGGGGGTTCAGCTTTAGCTGATTCTTCTGTTTCTTTCAAGGAGGTTGTTCTGGCATCCCCTCTTAATTCCTTCAAATCCAAATGAGTGACTCCAGACAGGCTGCTAACAATGAGAGAACATATCTACACCTATGAGAGGACTCTCAAATCCACCTTTCACATGACCTCTTGTGCCAAGTCCTTACTGGAGTCCTAACACGGGGAAGCTTTGGTGTGAGACCACACAACTAAGATGGAGGCTCAGTGAAGGAGAGCCTGGGTGGCACTTGGTATGTAAACAGACATTCCCAGAGGACTTTTTTGTGTTAAAACAAACACCCCCTTGTCCATTATAGAATCACAGAATGGTAAGGTTGGAAGAGAACTCAAGGATCATCCACTTCCACCCCCCTGCCATAGGCAGGGACACCTCCCACTAGTACAGGTCTCTCAAGGCCTTCTCCAACCTGGCCTTGCACACCTCCAGGGAGGTTGTGGAGCACAGAAGACCTCCAGGGAGATTGTGCAGCACAGAATCACCCAACGTGATCAAAGATCATGTTGGGTGATTCTGTGCTCCACAACCTCCCTGGGCAACCTGTGCCAGTGTCTCACCACCCTCACTCCAAACAACTTCCTCCTAACATCCACTTTCAATCTCCCCTCTGCCACTTCAGACCCATTCCCCTTGTCCTGGCATTGCAAGACCTTGTCAATAGTCCCTCCCCAGCCTTCCTGGAGCCCCCTTCAGATCCTGGAAGGCTACTCTAAGGTCTCCTGGAAGCCTTCTCTTCTGCAGGCTGCAGAGCCCCAACTCTCTCAGCCTGTCCTCACAGCAGAGCTGCTGCAGCCCTCTCAGCATCTTAATGGCTGCAGAGCCTTTCTCCCCATGGATTTCGTTACCTTTACTCAGGACAGATGAAGTTGCACACTGCCAGTGGAAAGCTCCTTTGCCTGGGACCATTAACACAGTGCATGATTGAGCAGTGGTGTAAAGGCAGAAGAATCTGTCCAGCCCACGTTGTCACACAGCTGCTGTTGTCCTCAGCCTTGATATTCATTCCAACTTTTGATAAAATACCAGCAGTGAGACAGGAATGATTTGTCATCTTTACACCCTGTAAATGCAGCATAAAAAGAAGTTAGACTGATTGAGATTACACTGTTGAGGCAAAACAAAATAGGGATCAAATCCAAACTGACAGCTACATGAATTTTATTAGTTTGAAGAGAAAAAATTTATGAAACAAAAAACCCAAAAACCCTCTAATCCAAAACCCAATAAAGCACTTTGCCAAATACGATGTTATCTGAGGCTCGTCAGATTAAAAACAGTCCTATTAAATCCCCCCACTTTCAAGTTCAGCATCAAAACCACTCAGCTTAAATGATATTTCTGTCATATTTTTTCCCCCTTAACCTTCATGAAAAATTTACTGTACCATGCTTAGAATTACTTGAATAATACATATCTTGTTTTAAATTCAAGTTATTACATCTGCTTGTAAAATGCTATTTGATTTCAGTTTTCCTCCCACACCTTCAGCAAGATCATAGAATCACAGAATGGTAAGGGTGGAAGGGACCTCAAGGATCATCTAGTTCCAACCCCCTGCCATAGGCAGGGACACTTCCCACTAGCACAGGTCACTCAAGGCCTCCTCCAACCTGGTCTTGAACACCTCCAGGCAGGGAGCAGCCACAACCTTCCTGGGCAACCTGTGCCAGTGTCTCACCACCCTCACTGCAAACAACTTCCTCCGAACATCCACTTTCAATCTCCCCTCTGCCACTTCAGACCCATTCCCCTTGTCCTGGCATTGCAGGTCCTTGTCAATAGTCCCTCCCCAGCCTTCCTGGAGGCCCCTTCAGATCCTGGAAGGCTACTCTAAGGTCTCCTGGAAGCCTTCTCTTCTGCAGGCTGCAGAGCCCCAACTGTCTCAGCCTGTCCTCACAGCAGAGCTGCTGCAGCCCTCTCAGCATCTTGGTGGCCTCCTCTGGACCCACTCCAACACTTCCATGTCCTTCCTGTGCTGGGCGCTCCAGAACTGCACACAGGACTCCAGCTGGGGTCTGAGGAGAGCAGAGCAAACAATTCTCTTTTCTCCTGGGTAGCTTGTACATGAGAGAAGCCATTCCTAGGGGATTCTCAGCTTCCAAACTTAGGCCTTTTAGAATTGCATGCAATGAAGTTAATGGACTAATGAGGGTGGGTTGGGTATTTTTTATTTTTTATTCTCCAATGTGTAGGTTTTGGGGTGTTTCATTCTGAGTTTTTGCTTTATTTCGTTTTTGTTTGGGTGTTTTGTTGGGGTTTGGTTCCTTTGTTGGCTTTGTTTGTGTTGCTGGTTGCTCTGTTTATTTGTTTGGGGGTTTTCCTTTGTTTTTACTTTCATGGCTGTTGTTGGTTTGGGATTTTTGGGGTTTTTTGGTTGGGGTTTTGTTTGAGTTTTTTCCTTTGTTTACAGTTTTGTGGTTGTTGGTTTGGGTTTTTTCCTTTGCTTATAGTTTTGTGGTTGTTGATGGTTTCGTTTGGGTTTGGTTTTTTTGTTGTTGTTGTTGTTGTTGGGGTTTTGTTTGGGTTTTTTCCTTTGTCTTTTTTTTGTGATTGTTGTTGGTTAGTATTTTAGGGTTTTTTTGGTTGAGGTTATGTTTGTTTTTTTTCTTTGTTTTCATTTTTGTGGTTGTTGGTTTGGGTTTATTGGTTGGGGTTTTGTTTGAGTTTTTCCCTTTGTTTTCAGTTTGTGGTTGTTTGGTTTGGTTTATTTTTTTCTGTTGGAGTTTTGTTTGGGTTTTTCCCTTTGCTTTTAGTTTTGTGGTTGTTGTTGGTTTGGTTTGGGTTTGTTTTTTGGTTAGGTTTTGGTTGGGTTTTTCCCTTTGTTTTTACTTTTGTGGGTTTGGTTTGGATTTTTTTTTGTTGTTGGGGTTTTGTTTGGGTTATTTCCTTTGTTTTTAGGGTGTGGTTGTTGGTTTGGTTGGTTTGTTTTCTGATTGGGGTTTTGTTTGGGTTTTCCCCTTGTTTTCAGTTCTGAGGCTGTTGGTTCGTTTTCTGGTTTTTTTGGTTGGGGTTTTGTTTGGTTTTTTTCCTTTGTTTTCAGTGTTGTGGTTGTTGGTTTGGGTTTTTTCTTAATTGGGGTTTTGTTTGGGTTTTTTCCTTTGCTTATAGTTTTGTGGTTGTTGGTTTGGGATTTTTGGGTTTTTTTTATTGGGGTTTTGTTTGGGTTTTTTCCTTTGCTTATAGTTTTGTGGTTGTTGTTGGTTTAGGATTTTTGGGGTTTTTTTGTTGGGGTTTTGTTTGAGTTTTTTCCTTTGTTTTTAGTTTTGTGGTTGTTGGATTGGTTTGAGTTTGTTTTTTTATTGTTAGGGTTTTGTTTGGGGTTTTTCCTTTGTTTTCAGTTTTGAGGCTGTTGGTTTGGTTTTGTGTTTTTTCTTTGGGGTTTTGTTTGGGTTTTCTCCTTTGTTTTCAACTTTTTGGTAGATGTTGGTTTGCTGGGTTTTTTTGGTTGGGGTTTTGTTTGTTTTTTTCCTTTGTTTTTAGTTTTGTGGCCATTGTAGGTTTGTTTTTTGCTTTGTGTTTTTTCTGGTTGGGGTTTTGTTTGGGTTTTTACCTTTGTTTTCAACTTTGTGGTAGTTGTTGGTTTGTTGTTTTTTTGGGGTTTTTTGGGGGGACTTTTTTTGTTTTTTTTTCTTTGTTTTTAGTTTTGTGGCCATTGTAGTTTTGTTTTTTGCTTTGGTTTTTTTTTTTTTCGTTGGGGTTTTGTTTGGGTTTTTTCCTTTGCTTTTGGTTGTGTGGTTGTTGTTGGTTTGGTCTGGGTCTGTTTTCTTGGTTGGACTTTTGTTTGGGTTATTTGCTTTGTTTTAGTTTTGTGCTTGTTGTTGGTTTGGTTTTATTTTTCTGGTTGGGATTTTGTTTGAGTTTTTTCCTTTCTTTTTTAGTTTTGTGCTTGCTGTAGTTTTGGTTTGGGTTTGGTTTTTTGTTTGGGTTCTGTTTGGGTTTTTTCCTTTGTTTTCAGTTTTGAGGTTGTTCTTTAGGTTTTGGGGGTTTTTTTGCTTGGGTTTTTGGTTGGTTTTTTTCCCTTTTTTTTAGCTTTGTGATTGTTGTTGGTTTGTTGGACTGGTTTTCTGGCTGAGGATTTGTTTGGGTTTTTTCCTTTGGCTTTAGTTTTGTGGGTGTCAATTTGAGTTTGGGGTTTTTTTTTGGTTGGAGTTTTGTTAGGGTTTTTTCTTTTGTTTGTACTTTTGTGGTTGTTATTGAGTTGGTTTGGGTTTGGGTTTTTTGTTGGGGTTTTGTTTGGTTTTTTTCCCTTGTTTTTACTTTTGTGGTTGTTGTTGGATTGGTTTGAGTTTGGTTTTTTTGGGTTTTTGTTGGGGTTTTGTTTGGGTTTTTTCCTTTGTTTTTACTTTTGTGGTTGTTGGATTGGTTTGAGTTTGGTTTTTTTGTTGGGGTTTTGTTTGGGTTTTTTCCTTTGTTTTTACTTTTGTGGTTGTTGTTGGATTGGTTTGAGTTTGGTTTTTTTGGGTTTTTGTTGGGGTTTTGTTTGGGTTTGCTCTTTGCTATTTTTTAATTGAAGGGTCCATAACATATTTTGTCTTTTCTAGGCTTCCTACAACATGAAATGACAAAATACAGCAGCATCACTAGCAACTTCCACAATCTTATGGTAGTTCTCAGAGGTTTTGGTATTGCAGGATGACACATGGTAGTAGATCTCTGTCTTCTTCAGAGTCTCTTTGCTTCCATCAGTGTTACATGCAAGTCCAAAGGTACTGACCATATATTGCCAGCTATAAACCAATAATCTCCCAGTTACGTGTGCATCACTGCTACTTTGCTCATCCCACCACTTCACTCCTTCCCTTTTCTCATATGGATTTGTTTTCAGAATAAAGTTTAACTTAATCATTGCCTCTTGCCAAGAATTTAGAATCACAGAATGGTAAGGTTGGAAGGCACCTCAAAGATCACCCAGTTCCAACCCCCTGCCATAGGCAGGGACACCTCCCACTAGTACAGGTCACTCAAGGCCTCATCCAACCTGGCCTTGAACACCTCCAGGGAGCTTGTGGAGCACAGAATCAAGATCAAAGATCCCATTGGGTGACTCTGTGCTCCACAATCTCCCTGGGAAACATGTGTCAGTGTCTCACCACACTCCCTGGAAACAACTTCTTCCTAACATCCAGTTTCAATCTCCCCTCTGACACTTCAAACCCATTGCCCCTTGTCCTGGCATTGCAAGACCTTCTCAACAGTCCCTCCCCAGAATTTCCTGTAGCTCCTTTCAGATCCTGGAAGACTACTTTCAGGTCTCCTGGAAGCCTTCTCTTCTGCAGGCTGCAGAGCCCCAACTCTCCCAGCCTGTCCTCACAGCAGAGCTGCTGCAGCCCTCTCAGCATCCTCGTGGTCTCCTCTGGACCCACTCCAACACTTCCATGTCCTTCCTGTGCTGGGGGCTCCAGAACTGCACACAGGACTCCAGGTGGGCTCTGAGGAGAGCAGAGTCAAGGGGCACAATACCCTCCCTTGCCCTGCTGCCCATACTGCTCTTGCTGCAGCCCAGCACACAGTTGCTGTCTGGGCTGCACTCACACTGCAGCCTCATCTGGAGCTTTTCATCATCCCACACCCCCAGGGCCTGTTCCTCAGGGCTGCTCTCAGTCATTCCTCACCCAGCCTGCAGTTGTGCTTGGCATTGTGCCTACCCAGGTGCAGGACCTTACACTTGGCCTTGTTCAATGTCCTGAGCTTGGCCTGGGTACAGCTTTGCAGCCTGTCCAGGTCCCTCTGGATGGATCCCTGCCCTCTAGCAAGTCGACTGTGCCACACAGCTTGGTGCCAGCTGCACACTTGCTGAGGGTGCACTGATTCCTCTGTCCATGGCACTGACAAAGATGTCAAACACCACTGGTACCAGCACTGACCCCTGAGGGAGCCACTTGTCACTGGTCTCCAGGTGGATATTGTGCCCTTGATCACCACTCTCTGTGTGCCACCATCTCAGTTTTTCAGACTAAAACCCTGGGATTATTCTTTTTGTGCTATTCTTGACTGAGTGGGGCTTTGAAAAATAGGGACTTTTCATCCCCACACTGGAGAGCTGACACATCACTGATGGCACTGGTTCTAAAAAGCAAAGTCATTTTCATGCTTTTGATACTCAAAATATCACAAGGTCAAAATGATGTGGGAGAGAGGAAAGGGAAGTCTCTCATCTCTACTTGAAGCAATTCTGTTCAGTTCCTTAACTCTTAATGAACCCCCCAGAAAAACGTGAGCCTACAAATGTGTTCTGACTGATGAAGAAAGAGGTTGTCCCAAGAGTAGCTAATTTAATATTAGATCAAATGAACTAGAGTTGAAATTACCATGTTTTTGTTGACTATTTTAACATACTCAAGGAAGGCATAGGGATCTTTACATATTTCTGAGTCTCTTTGTAGTATCACTCTTCATATGTTCTACCAGCCAGTGTGGAATACATGCATTTGAAAGGGTGAGGAGGTGGGAAAAGTTGTGAACCGGATTACTGATGTAACCCACAGAAGTTTATTACAGTGGTAAAAGCCTCCAATAAGAAGACTATCTAGAGGACTTGTTGCTCTCAGAAGAATTAATTGCAAGAGAAGTCTCAGTGTTCTTCCACCTCCTCATTACCTATGCAATCTCTGATAAAAAAACAAACCCACCTTTTCCATGCTCTGCAGGAATAAACTTTCTGGCAAATTAGAATCATAGAATCATAGAATGGCAATGTTGGAAGAGACCTCAAGGATCATCCAGTTCCAACCCCCTGCCATAGGCAGGGACAACTCCCACTAGCAAAGGTCACTCAAGGCCTCCTCCAACCTGGCTTTGAATACCTCCAGGGAGGGAGCAGCCACAACCTCCCTGGGCAACCTGTACCAGTGTCTCACCATCCTCACTGCAAACAACTTCCTCCTAACATCCACTTTCAATCTCCCCTCTGACACTTCAAACCCATTGCCCCTTGTCCTGGTATTGCAAGACCTTCTCAATAGTCCCTCCACAGCCTTCCTGGAGCCCCCTTCACATCCTGGAAGGCTACTCAAAGGTCTTCTGGAAGCCTTCTCTTCTGCAGGCTGCAGAGCCCCAACTCTCTCAGCCTGTCCTCACAGCAGAGCTGCTGCAGCCCTCTCAGCATCTTGGTGGCGAGTCCCTATTTTCACAGTGCTGTAGGATCCAATCTGAAATCCTCATTACTCAACCCCTTAGTATTTATGAAAAGCCTGCAACCTGAGGCTGTAGTGTGAGTGCAGCCCAGACAGCAACTGTGTGCTGGGCTGCAGCAAGAGCAGTGTGGGTACAGGGCAAGGGAGGGGATTGTGCCCCTTTGTTCTGCTCTCCTCAGAGTCCACCTGCAGTCCTGTGTGCAGTTCTGGAGACCCCAGCAGAGGAAGGTCATGGAAATGTTGGAGTGGGTCCAGAGGAGGCTACGGAAATGCTGAGAGGGTTGCAGCAGTTCTGCAGCACTGCAGCCGTGCTGAGACTGCACATGGCATTGCATCCTGCCTGCACCTGAAAGCCTCCTGCCAAGACAGGAAGTCCTGGAGGTACACAGATCATCCAGAGAGCTGGGACCAGGTCAGAGCTTGTCTGCCTCCTTTCCCCAGCACCCAGAATCCTGGGAAACTCCAAAGACTCTGACAGCTTTAAGACCACCAAGAGCAACCCTTCCACGTGCTTTGGGTGCTGTCTAATAATATTTTGTGAGTGAGTACTTCAAGCCTCTTGTAATCACTAATTGCCTTCTGCTTCCTGTGTCCATCCAGTGGCTAAGCAGGATAATGAACCACAAGTGGTGCAGTGACTGCAGGAACCTTCTCTTCCAGTAAAATGTTTGCCTTTGCTGGGTCCCTCTCACAGTGTTCCAGTTTTCCCTGTTCCCTGCATGTATGAATTCCCAAACCCTGTGTTTCAGACCTTGTAACTAAGTTTTCTGTCAAGATTTAATGTTAATAAATAATTTCCATAGTTACTAACAATCTCTGCCTGGATATCAAACTTCATATCCATTATTAATTGAGCATCATTCATAACAACCTTATAAATCCTACTAGTATCTAAATGGGGCATAGAGGAAAGGTGGAGGAGGACTTTTTACAAGGGACTGTAGTTACAGGATATGAGACAATGGTTTCAAGTTGAAAGAAGGTACAGTTAGATCAGGTATAAGGCAGAATTTTTTTACAGTCAAGATGGTGAGACACTGGAGAGGTTGTGGATATCCCATCCATGGAGGTGTTAGAGGCCAGGCTGGATGGGGCTGGTCTAGTGGAAGGTGTCCCTACCCATTGCTGGGGCATTGGAAGTAGATGATGGAATAGAGGATGGAAGTAGATGGAATAGATGATCTTTAAGGTGATGGAATAGAGGGTGGAAGAAGATGGAATAGATGATGGAAGTAGGTGGAATATATGATCTTTAAGGTGATGGAATAGAGGATGGAAGTAGATGGAATGGATGATCTTTAAGGTGATGCAATAGAGGATGGAAGCAGATGGAATGGATGATCTTTAAGGTGATAGAATAGACAATGGAAGTAGATGGAATGGATGAACTTTAAGGTGATGAAATAGAGGATGGAAGTAGATGGAATGGATGATCTTTAAGGTGATAGAATAGACAATGGAAGTAGATGGAATGGATGAACTTTAAGGTGATAGAATAGAGAATGGAAGTAGATGGAATAGACGATGGAAGCAAGAGGAATAGATGATCTTTAAGGTGATAGAATAGACAATGGAAATAGATGGAATGGATGATCTTTAAGGTGATGGAATAGAGAATGCAAGTAGATGGAACAGATGATAGAAGTAGATGGAATAGATGATAGAAGTAGGTGGAATAGATGATAGAAGTAGATAGAACAGATGACAGAAGTAGATGGAACAGATGATGGAAGTAGATGGAATAGATGATCTTTAAGGTCCCTCCCAATCTAAGCCATTCTATGAATCTATTCTGTGATTCTGTGACTATGTTTAGCTGTTTTCAATAGCAGGGCACACAGGCCACGACTGACAGCAGGATTTTGGGTCCCTAGAAAGACAACAAAAGGCACACCCATTGTGCTCAACTATCCCCTTAGGAGCTAATGGATTTTAAGAGGATGCACTCTGTGAAAAAATCACATTCTCCAGTGTAGCTGCACTAAGGCAGAAGAGTTACATCAGGGATTAATTTGGCATTTACTCTTCAGATGTTTTTGCTGTGCTCGTAGCTATTACTGTTCCTTTGGCACAAACCCAGATTAGCCATTAGTGTGTGGATTGCCACTACTTTGCCAAGCTTTCAGAACATAAACAAAAACTGAAAGCTGAGATGACAATAAACATTTAAAGCCCAATAATATCGCCTTGTAGCTTTGGTAACAGCTAAAATATGGAGCCAGCTTTCCTGTACAAACATGGAAAACAGGTTAAAATCACTCAGGCATTAGAGGTTTTACATAATTAAAATTGTCATTTTATATTTGCTGCAATAAAAATAGCTATTTTACTTAGAATAATTACCCTCAGTGATTGGTGTTATTATATATGCTTTTAAAAATGTTTATTCCTGTGAAGAGAAGATTAACTGAAAAGTGACACAATGAAGCTAAGGATAGAGTAGAGGTTTAGCAATATTTTACATCATGGAACACCCAAATGGAGCCTTACCCTATTTTTAATTTCCTGAAAAGTGCTTTTAATCTACACTGTGGCTGCCTTGCAACTGCTTTGATTGAATTAGACTAAACAACTACTGCATTTTTCCATTTTACCGCTACCAAAGAAAAACCCAAATCTGATTTTTGTCTTCATGTGGGTCATAAAAATCTAAGCCTTCCAGGATCTGAAAGGGGGCCTACAGGAAGGCTGGGGAGAGACTATTTACAAGGTCTTGCAATGACAGGACAAGGGGCAATGGGTTTGAAGTGGCAGAGGGGAGATTTAGACCTGGATTTAGGAGGAAGTTGTTTGCAGTGAGGGTGGTGAGACACTGGCACAGGTTGTCCAAGGACGTTGTGGCTGCTCCCTCCCTGAAAGTGTTCAAGGTCAGTTCAGAGGAGGCCTTGAGTGAGCTGTACTAGTGGGAGGTGTCCCTGCCTATGGCAGGGGGTTGGAACTGGATGATCCTTGAGGTCCCTTCCAACCTTATCATTCTATGATTCTAGGATTCTACGATTATTAGGTCTCCCTGGAGCCTTCTCTCCTCCAGACTGAACAACCCCAGTATGCAGTTGATTGTTTCAATGTTAATTTTTCCAACTCACCTCAACTGAATTTGACTACTGTGATGGTTTGGGAGTTCCCTACCACACCTCACCACCTTCCGTGAAAATCCCCCAGACTAGACTCAACCAGCTGGAAGTTAAGGACTGAAGCTCTATTTACAGCTCAGCACAATGTACAAGCAGAGGTAGACACAACAGACAGGAATAGTTACAGACATACACAAGTTAAAAATAATACAGAAACACAATCCCCCTCTCAGAAATCAGAGGCCCCAGGAGGGGCTCCCAACCACCCTTCCACCTCCTTCCCACCCCTGTACCTTACCCCAGGCTCTGCCTTATATACAAGGTGAGTTTGAAGGATGGGAAAGAGGGGTAAGAAGCAGAGTGGTTAGTTGGGTTACTCAGCAGAGAGGTCAGTAGACACACACAAGCTAGAGAGACAGAGACACTCTCTCTCTGTTATCTATGTTTGTGTCCTTGTTTTTATCTCAACAAGCCTATGAGCGAAGCAGATATCACCATTTGTTTGCTTTTCACAGCCTAGTATCTATTTTTTTTTTCATTAAAATATTCCAGTTATCCTCAAACCAGCACAACTACCTAGAAATCAATAGAAAGGGTCAAAGAAGAGCAAGAATGGGAAAGGGAAATCATGAGCACTGCAGACTACAAAGACAATTATGCAGGTCATCTCCAGGTACAGTTTTAGGTCTGCTCTGTTCAAGACACATAAGCAGGCAAAACCAAAAGATCAGGAAGAAAAGGTTCTTGCAATGCTACTACTTAGTGTGTTGTACCCCAATCACCTTTAAATAGCTGTTTGAACACCATGAGTTACAGGAGTGGAGAAGCAAAGACAACATAGGTTAGACAATTCAGCTCCCAACTCTGCAATTCTTTGGCTCCACAAACAGTGCCACATGTACTAAAATAATGCCATGATAGTATGGCTGTGACTTACACATCTCAGAGGGTGAGCTGCAGAGCTTTGAGGAAACATCTGTTGGGCAGCAGAGCATTGCTGAGATACAGAATCATATAATCATAGAATGGTAAGGTTGGAAGGGACCTCAAGGATCATCTACTTCCAACCCTCTGCCATAGGCAGGGAAACCTCCCAGTAGTACAGGTCACTCAAGGCCTCCTCCAACCCGGCCTTGAACACCTCCAGGGAGCTTGTGGAGCACAGAATCACCCAATGTGGTCACGTTGGGTGATTCTGTGCTCCACAACCTCCCTGGGTAACCTGTGCCAGTGTCTCACCACCCTCACTGTAAACAACTTCCTCCGAACATCCACTTTCAGTCTCCCCTCTGCCACTTCAAACCCATTGCCCCTCGTCCTGGGATTGCAAGACCTTGTCAATAGTCCCTCCCCAGCCTTCCTGTAGCTCCTATGAGATCCTGGAAGGCTACTCTGAGGTCTCCTGGAAACCTTCTCTTCTCCAGGTTGCAGAGTCCCAACTCTCTCAGCCTGTCCTCACAGCACAGCTGCTCCATGTCTGGGTGAGTTGAGCACCAGAAATCTATCCGAACCATAGCATCAATATGATTTACAACTTAATAACTTTCTGTTTCCAGAAATAAAGCAAAGTTGTTATTTAATGGCTGAAATACTGCCATTTTCTCCAAATGCCAGTAATAATTTAAATTCATGACTTCTGTATTATTCATGTGGTCCAATTTAATACGAACAGTATTTCTGCTGCTCGGTGTTTATGAAGAGTGTCTCTTTAGGGTATACCTTACTTTATGACAAACAGATGCTAGGAATAACTACCTGGTGTTCTGCTGCTGTGAACTGGGGATTAAAAATAGGGATCATCATTTTCTAACCTGAACAGTAGAAAATGGAAGGATCTTTTCTTGACAACAAATGGTTGTGCAAGTCTGGAAGAGGGGAGGTTGAAACTGGATGTTAGGAAGAAGTTCTTTGCAGTGAGGGTAGTGACACCAGCCTAAACATGAGCCAGCAGTGTGCCCAGGTGGCCAAGAAGGCCAATGGCATCCTGGTCTGCATCAGCAATAGTGTGGCCAGCAGGAGCGGGGAGGTCATTCTCCGCCTGGACTTTGCACTGCTCAGGCCACACCTTGAGTGCTGTGTCCAGTTCTGGGCCCCTCCATTGAAGAAGGACATTGAGGTGCTTGAGTGTGTCCAGAGAAGGGCAACAAGGCTGGGGAGAGGCCTGGAGCACAGCCCTATGGAGAGGGGCTGAGGGAGCTGGGATTGCTTAGCCTGGAGAAGAGGAGGCTCAGGGGA
>VWZE01024391.1:13191-24471 GCA_013396675.1 Eubucco bourcierii | reverse complement strand
TCCAGGTGGGGTCTGACAAAAGCAGAGCAAAGTGGCACAATCCCCTCCCTTGCCCTGCTGCCCACACTGCTCTTGCTGCAGCCCAGCACTCAGTTGCTGTCTGGGCTGCATGTGCACACTGCAGGCTCATGTTGAGCTTTTCATAACCCAGACTCCAAGGTCCTTTTCCTCAGGGCTGCTCTCCATCCGTGGAGCCATGTGCAGCCATGGAGATGGGCAACCAGGATGTTTCCATATCCACCACTTTTGGTGGATGAAGAAAAGAAAAAAGAAAAGAATAGAAAAAAAAAAAAAGTTAATTAGAACTTTGGCCTGAAGGAGCCATCCACAATTCATCCTGCGCCTGAACTGCTCTCCTGAGGGTCATTTTCATAGCCAATTAATCTTCCCAATGTCAGGCTGAAATGATCAGGAGTGACACCCAGGAGCAGGGTGTCAGCAGCCAGGGGTGGCCCTGCTGCAGAGCAGCATGGTGGTGCCACTGATGATATTGAGTCTGACAAGAGGGGAAAATGAGCTTCAATTTGCAATGACTGCAATGACAGAGAACTCAACAAGAGGCTCATTCAGACCCCGACCATGTCTCCATCCAGCTGTGCCTTCCTTCTTCCCACCTGGAGGAGATGGGCACCACACCACCAGCCTCCTCTGTGCCCTTCTGGAGAGGAGCTGTGAAATGTGGTGGGTGTCAGAGACCTTCCAACAACAAGAACCTGCTTCTAGCACCTCGGCATCTGAACCCAGAAATTGCCAGTTGGAAGTTTTGTCTTATCTCAGCAATATGGGATCAGGAGGACAAGAGAGCTTCCAACCCACCCCCTTTCCAACCCATCAGGCAAAATAAAACACCTACTGCTGCTGCTCCCAGGCAGTGGAGAGTCAAGAGCTGCAATGCCTATTGGCAGGACCTCTCAGGGAGGGAGGAGGCATATGGATATCCAGCTGGCACCTCCCTGATGGACACTGAGAAGCTGTGGAAGCTCCAACCCTGGAAGCATGCAGAGGGAGGGTGGATAGGGCCTTGAGCAACCTGGTCAAGTAAGAGAAGCCCCTAGCAGGAAGCCCATGGCAGTGGGGTTGGAACTGGATGATCTTCAAGGTCTCTTCCCAACCCAAACCACTCTAAACTACAGCAGAGGAGATCAAGATTAGATGTTAGGAACAAGTTCTGTAGCATGAGGGTGATGGAACACTGGAACAGGTTGCCCATAGAGGTAGTTGAGGAGATATTCAAGGTCAGGCTGGAGTCCTGAGCTCAGTTCAGGGCTCCCCAGGTCAAGAGAGGCAGGGAACTACTGGAGAGAGTCCAGTGGAGGCTACGGAGGTGCTGAGGGGCCTGGAGCACCTCTGTGAGGAGCAAAGACTGAGAGCCCTGGGGCTGGTGAGCCTGGAGAAGAGCAGCCCCAGAGGGGATCTGCTCAGTGCAGAGAGGGGCAAGGGGATGGAACCAGTCTTGTCAGTGCTGCCCAGTGCCAGGATGCAACAGGTACAAACTGGGAGGTTCCATCTGAACAGAAGGAGAAACTTCTTTGTTACGAGGGTGCTGGAGCCCTGGGGCAGGCTGCCCAGAGAGGTTGTGGAGTGTCCTTGTCTGGAGAGCTCCCAAACCCAGCTGGGCATTGTGCTGCTGGGCAAGCTGCTGTGGCTGAGCCTGCCCTAGCAGAGGGGTTGGATGGATGTGCTCCAGAGGTCCCCTCCAACTCACTGGGTTTGAGGGGGTTTCTGTGGAAGCCATCAGGAGTGCCCAGGAGGACAGAGCTGATTCTGACCATGTTGGAAGAGGCAGCACACAGAGGCACTGGGCTTTAAGCTGGGGAGGGAAGTGGATGCAACAAGATATACAGCAACAGCATCAGGAGTTAGTAAAACTGTTGCCATCAAAGAAACACATTCAGCACACTCACAGCCTTGGCATAGGAGGAGGAGAAAGATCTCCTTTTATCCACTGCTGTTTGGGTGTTTGGCAGAGAGAGGACGAGGGGATTGATAAGCCACGGAAGCATTAAGTGTCACATAAAGATTATGAGCCTGGTGCTGGCTGCTGCAATTAAATTTGATGGTTGTTTCTCTGTGAGTAATGATAAGATCCCCCCTGTGCATACCCAAACAGCTGGCTGGGGACATGAGGACAACTGCTCTGGGTAGCCAACACTACTCATTACCAACCAGGTCATAAAAACAAAAGGGGGAATTTAGCAGTTCCCTTCAGTGACCTCAAGTGCTAAGCAAGAAGACAAATCCCATCTGGAGTCCTGTGTGCAGTTCTGGAGCCCCCAGCACAGGAAGGACATGGAAGTGTTGGAGCAGGTCCAGAGGAGGCCACCAAGATGCTGAGAGGGCTGCAGCAGCTCTGCTGTGAGGACAGGCTGAGAGAGTTGGGGCTCTGCAGCCTGGAGAGGAGAAGGCTTCGAGGGGACCTGATAGTAGCCTTCCAGGATCTGAAGGGGGCTACAGGAAGGCTGGGGAGGGACTATTGACAAGGGTTTGGAATGACAGGAGGAGGAGGAGCAATGGGTGTGAATTGGCAGAGGGGAGATTTAGACTGGATGTTAGGAGGAAGTTCTTTACAGTGAGGGTGGTGAGGCACTGGCACAGGTTGCCCAGGGAGGTTGTGGCTGCTTCCTCCCTGGAGGTGTTCAAGGCCAGGTTGGATGAGGCCTTGAGTGCCCTGTGCTAGTGGGAGGTGTCCCTGCCTATGGCAGGGGGTTGGAACTGGATGATCCTTGAGGTCTCTTCCATCCTTACCATTCTATGGTTCTATGATTCTATGATTAAGTGATGGTGTTGAATAAGTCTTTTGAGGAGCAGCTGAGGGAGCTGAGGTTGTTCAGCATGGAGAAAGGGAGGTTGAGGGAAGATCTTCTGGTTCTCTATGACTCCCTGGAAGGAGATCTGAGCCAGGAGGGGGTTGGTCTCTTTTCCCTAGTGTCAGGTGATAGAATGAAAGGAAATGACCTGAAATTATAGAATCATAAAATCATAGAATGGTAAGGTTGGAAGTGACCTCAAAACTCATCCAGTTCCAACCCCCTTCCACAGGCAGGGACACCTCCCACTAGTACAGGTCACTCAAGGCCTCCTCCAACCTGGCCTTGAACACCTCCAGGGAGGTTGTGGAGCACAGAATCACCTGACATGATCTTTGATCACGTTGGATGATTCTGTGCTCCGCTACCTGCCTGGGCACCCTGTGCCAGTGTCTCACCACCAAGGGCAGTGGTGCATTGCCCTGCATTGGTGAGTTTGAGCAGGCAGCTTGGCAGGGTGCTGGGCCAGCTCCTATCAGCTGCACTATCACTTACAAAGGCTGGGCCAGATGGTGCTTGGGGTGCCCTCCAAGCTGGCATCCGCGAAGCCACCAAGCCACCTGAACTTCCTCCCCCTGCCCAGGAGGCTCCCCCAGCCGGGGCGGCGCGACAGGCGGCGTGCAGGCTGTGACTGGTGTTGAAGTGACTCTGAGCTAATGAGATGCTAATGTCAGCCTGGTGTCAGGGTGACAGGAGTGTCACCACCTCACACGTCTCTGTAATTGCTGAGTGACTCGGGTGTCACCTTGACGCGCGGCGCCGGCGCTCCGAAGGTGGCATGATGAGATGATTGCGGTATTGCCCCACGCGGGGGGCGTGCCCCTGGGTGCAGGCAGACATGGCAGCAGCAGCACAGCCACAACACCGCTTCACCCACCCCAGCCGGAAGCCTACAGGCAGAGAAGCTACCTCAGAAATCAACCGAAGCTGCTTTGCTCCTCCTCAGCTCAACTCACCTCCTGCCTGAACTCCTCTCTCGCCTGCACACCCTTGGAAACTCTCAGTCTTCTACTTTCTCTGAGGCTTGGATTCACAGATCCAGAGATCCACAGATTCATAGATCCACTGATCCAATGATCCATAGATTCACAGATCCAGGGATCCACAGATTCATAGATCCACTGATCCAATGATCCATAGATTCACAGATCCAGGGATCCACAGATTCATAGATCCACTGATCCAATGATCCATAGATTCACAGATTCATAGATCAAAGGATTCACAGATTCATAGATCAAATGATCCAGTGATCCATAGATTCACAGATCAGTGGATTCATAGATTCACAGAGCCATAGATTCATAGATTCACAGAACCATAGATTCACAGATACATAGATCCATAGATTCACAGATTCACAGACCCATTGATCCAATGATCCATAGATTCACAGAACCACAGATTCACAGATCCATAGATGGACAGATCCATTGATTCATAGATTCACAGATCCATAGGTTTATAGATTCACAGGTCCACAGATTCAGAGATTCACAGATCCGTAGATTTATAGATTCACAGATCCATAGATTCACAGATTCATAGATTCATTGATCCATATATTCAGAGATCCATAGATTCACAGATCCATAGATTCATAGATTCACAGAACCATAGATTCACAGATCCAGAGATTCAGAGATTCAGAGATCCATAGATTCACAGATCAATAGATCCATAGATTCATAGATTCATAGTTTCATAGATTCACAGATCCATAGATCCATAGATTTATAGATCCACAGATCCATAGATTCACAGATTCCTAGATTCACAGAATGGTTTAGGTTGGAAGGGACCTTAAAGAACATCTAGACACAAGGCCCTGCTATGGACAGGGATGGACCAGGATGCTCAAAGCCTCAGCCCAGTTAGCCTTGAACACCTCCAGAGAAGGGAGCATCCACAATCTGCCTGGGAGCCTTCTCCTCTCAGGCCTGCACAGCCCCAACTGCCTCAGTCTCTGCTCACAGCAGAGCAGCTCCAGCCCTCTGCTCACCCTCGTGGCCCTTCTCTGGACCCCTGCCAGCCCCTCCACACCCCTCTTGTCCCAGGGGCTCCAGCACTGGCTGCAGCACTCCAGGTGGGGTCTCAGCAGTGGGCAGCAGAGGGGCAGGATCCCTTCCCTGGCCCTGCTGCCCACACTGCTCTTGCTGCAGCCCAGGCTCTGGTTGCTCTCTGGGCTGCCAGAGCTCACTGACAGCTCACATTGAGCTTCTCCTCCACCAGGACCCCCAAGTCCCTCTCCTCAGGGCTGCTCTCCAGCCAGGCACTGCCCAGCTCGACCCAGCTGCAGAACCTTGCACTTGCCCTTGTTGAACTTCATGATGCTGACTTGTGCCCACCTCTGCAGCCTGCCCAGGCCCCTCTCAGCACCAGGGAAGCCTTTGTGGCAAAGAAACAGCTCCGTGTTCAAAGGCTTCACCAAAAGCCTTCCATGGTCTCTGCAGTACAGGACCAAGCTCTGGCTCCTCCCCCAGGTGACACAAGGAGGGTAAATGAGAGCCCAGCACCTTCCACCTACACATCTCCTTTGCTTTTTATGAGCTCTGAGATGTAAAACCTCTTCTTCTCTCTGGCACTAAACAAGATTTATTTTAATCTCAGCTGGATCTGATCAGAAGTTCCATACCTACCAGCACTCCAACACAGGAATCAAAGCAAGCACTCCAAACACAAGGAGATGAAAAAGGAAGAGGCTATCTACAAAGGGATTATGGACTTTAAAAGTGGGAATGTATTTCAGAACCCTCTTTTTTTCAGGTGTCCAGAACAGACACAATCAGAAGCAGCCCCACAGCCTGCTACAGAATCATAGAATTGTTTGGGTTGGAAAAGACCTCCAAGATCACTGAGTCCAACCTTCAACCCTACACCAATGGTGGCCATGGGGCAATAAACTGTGTCCCTAAGCACCCACTCCCATACATCCTGACTTGGAAGCTCATTGAGAAGTCAATCTTGGCCCTTGCATTTCCATTGCATTCTGTAGACTGACAGTTAGGGCCCATTTAGAAGCCCAGAGAGTCCTGCTCCTCAGAAAGGTCTCTGTTGTGCTCTGTGTGTCCAGCTGAAGCTGGGATGCTGTGCCCTGGGAGCTGTGCAGCAAGCCCAGAGAGTCCTGCTCCTCAGAAAGGTCTCTGCTGTGCTCTGTGTGTCCAGCTGAAGCTGGGATGCTGTCTCCTAGGAGTTCTGGAGAAAACCCAGAGAGTCCTGCTCCTCAGAAAGGTCTCTGCTGTGCTCTGTGTGTCCAGTTGAAGCTGGGATGCTGTGTCCTAGGAGTTCTGGAGAAAACCCATCACTGAAAGGCCAGCTCAGGAGCCACCAACTCATTGAATGCCAACTAGAAAGAAAACTAACTCTTTTTTTCCATTGTTGTTGTTGTGCAGCTATGCTGAGCAGGTAGGCAGGCTGGGGCTGGGCCAGGTGAACCTGGATCAGCTCTCTGGGACGTGTCCTGTGGCAGCAGCCAGCACTTCTCCAGCCAAGTGACCAGCTAGGTGTGTAATTGCCTCTTGCTCCTTGTTCTCAGCTGGAGCTTCTGAGTGCTGGGCATGTTCAGAGGCTTGACACTGAGACACGCAGAGCAGTGCATTAAGGCATCAAAAAAAGGGGAACTTAAAAGTCATTGCCATGGCTACATGACAACTTCTTTGGCAGCATTGTATGTTTTATGAAATATGTATGATCCTATTTAATCCATACCATTTGGTCCCAGCATTTCATCTCCCATAACAGCCTCCTAATGACACCCGTGGTCTTGTGGTGATTGTAATAATTAGGCTCGTTCTAAATCAACATGTTTGATGTTAAATATGCTCAAATCCTTTAAAAATATTTATTTTGCCCTGCACTTTAGAAGCTGCTTTGCTCTTCTGCAGCGTCTGGAATCTGTTCACAGCTACATTTAAAAGTCTTCCCAGAAGCTCATTTCCTGTGAAGGGCTCCTCGCAGCTATTTCTTCCTCCCTTAAGGATGTGATAAAGAGGCTGGGATCAGGCACCCATTCTTTGCATCTAAACTGCCACTGATCATGTTCTTCAGCCTTTTAGAATCACAGAGTCAGGCAGGGTTGGAAGGGACCACAAGGATCAGCCAGTTCCAACCCCCCTGCCATGCCCAGGGACACCTCACACTAGATCAGGCTGCCCACAGCCTCATCCAGCCTGGCCGTAAACACCTCCAGGCATGAGGCTTCCAACACCTCCCCCAGCAACCCCTGCCAGGCTCTCACCACCCTAATGCTCAACAACTTCTTCCTCACATCCAGGATGACTCTACCCATTTCTAGCTTGGTTCCATTCCCCCCAGTCCTGTCCCTACCTGACAGCCTCAAAAGTCCCTCCCCAGCTTTCTTGTAGCCCCCTTCAGACCCTGCAAGGCCACAAGAAGGTCACCTGGGAGCCTTCTCCTCTCCAGCCTGCACAGCCTCAACTGCCTCAGTCTCTGCTCACAGCAGAGCAGCTCCAGCCCTCTGCTCACCCTCGTGGCCCTTCTCTGGACACCTTCCAGCCCCTCCACATCCCTCTTGTCCCAGGGGCTCCAGCACTGGCTGCAGCACTGCAGGTGGGGTCTCAGCAGTGGGGAGCAGAGGGGCAGGATCCCTTCCCTGGCCCTGCTGCCCACACTGCTCTTGCTGCAGCCTTGGCAAAGAGCTCCCCAATGAAGGGCTCATAACAAAAGCTACCCACTGGAGAATGGTTGTGCCTGGCCACCCAAGCACTGCCTGCTCACAGGAGCCAACACCACCCCTTGCATTTCACAGAATTGTGGGATTGCTTGGGTTGGAAAAGACCTCCAGGATCATCCAGTCCAACCTTCAACCAAACACCACCATGGACATCAAACCATGTCCCCAGGTGCCATTCCTTGAGCACCTCCAGGGATGGAGACTCCAGCACCTCCCTGGGCAGCCTCTTCCAACACCTGAGCACTCTTGCAGCAAACAAATTGTTCCTAATATCCAACCTAAACCTCCCCTGCTGCAATTTCAGAGCACCTCCTCCTGGACATTTCCTCTTGCAATTTAGTTCCCTAAGGGATGACCTCATTCATGTTTATAACTGTGCAAGGGCTGAGTGCCAGGAGGCTGGAGCCAGCCTCTGCTGGGTGATGCCCAGCGACAGGACAAGGGGCACTGGGTGGAAGCTGAGGCAGAGGAGGTTCCATATGAACCTGAGGAAGAATTTTTTTCCCTGTGAGGGTGACAACCCTGGAACAGGCTGCCCAGGGTGGGTGTGGAGTCTCCCTCTCTGGGGAGACTCAAGAACCATCTGGATGTGTCCCAGTGTGATCTGGTCTGGGTGATGCTGCTTTGGCAGGGGGGGCTGGACCAGATCTTTTGAGGTCCCTTTCAGCCCCTGACATTCTATGATTCTATGACAGCAGAAGCAGCTCTGCCTGGCCTGGACATGAGCCTCCTGTCAGGCATCCACAGGTATTTTAGCATTTCCAGAGAAAAAAAACCTCAATTTCAGCAGTGATTCCAGCAGGTGCCCTCTCTACAGGAGGAGAACATTATCACCACTGCCTGTGGAAACAACTTGGACAAAAACAGGTTAGAGGGGGAAAGAAAAGAATGAGAAGGAGCCATGGCTGCCTGACTCTGAAAGAAAGCTGCTTTGGAATCACCGAGGAAGGGCTCAGCCAGGACCAGCCTTATCTGCTGCCTCCAGCTCACTGCCTCCACAGGCTGAAGGATCCAGCGGCCACCAGCAGGCTTCAGCAGCCAGCAGGAGTCCTGACAGCAGAAGGTGACATTCCCCATGGACAGGGATATAAAATACACCTCACAGCTTTATCTTAGAGAGACTCTGGGGAGAAATGTAGCTGGCAAAAAGCGAGAGCATCTTCTGGCAGTCCCCTGGCCTGCGGAGCGCTGCTCTGTGCTGCTCCCTTTTGTAGGCAGCAAAGAAAGGCAGCACTTTTCCAGCAGCAGACCACACAGCCTGCACTGCCAGCCTGGCTGTGGGCAACCAAATCGCTCAGCACAGACCTTTGAGCACCATAACCACCACTGGTTTTGTCCTATTCACACAGAGGTCCTGCCCAGGACACACTGAGACACTCAGGGCTCCTGGCAGCAGATCCAGGGAGGTTCTCTTCCCCCTCTACTCTGCCATGGTGAGATCTCATCTTGAGCACTGCCTTCAGTTTGGGGCTCCCCAGGTGAAGAGGGACAGGGAGCTGCTGGAGAGAGTCCAAGGGAGGACTGGGAGGATGCTGAGGGGACTGAGCACTGCCTGGGGAGGAGAGGCTGAGGGACCTGGGGCTGCTTAGTCTGCAGAAGAGAAGGCTGAGAGGGGATTTAATCAATGTTTATCAATCTCTGAGGGCTGGGGGGCAGGAGGGGGGGGACAGGCTCTGCTCACTGCTGCCTGGGATAGGCCAAGGAGCAATGGATGGAAGCTGCAGCACAGGAGGTTGCAGCTCAACACAAGGGGCAACTTCTTGCCTGGAAGGCTCCCAGAGCCCTGGCACAGGCTGCCCAGAGAGGCTGTGGAGTCTCCTTCTCTGGAGCCCCTCCTAACCCCCAGGCCTCAGAGATTGGTAAACATTGATTAAATCCCCTCTCAGCCTTCTCTTCTCCAGACTAAGCAGCCCCAGCTTCTCCTCATCAGGGAGTGCTCAGTCCCCTCAGCATCCTCACAGCCCTCCCTTGGGCTCTCTCGAGCCCTAACTCTTACAGCCTGTCCTCACAGCAGAGATGCTCCAGCTCCCTGATCATCTCCACAGCCTCCTCTGGACCCACTCCAGCATTTCCATGTCCTTCTTGTGTTGAAGGCCCCAGAGCTGGACACAGCACTCCAGGTGAGGCAGAGGGCTAGAACCACCTCTAGAGTTGCTTGCCACCCTTTTGACACAGCCCAGGATGCCATCAGCCTTCTGGGCTGCCAGTGCACCTTGCTGGTTAGATCAGACATGGCTTTATGTTAAAGCAGGGCTCAACAAAAGGGTGCTGCACCATCTGGCTTCTGTTGCTTGGGCAAGACAAGTCTGGGCTGGAATTGTACTGGGACAGCTGGGAACAGCAGGGATGAAGGCACACATGGGATTTTGACAGATGGAGCAAGTCACCTTGCTCCAAGAGCTGTGACATCACTTGTTTGCATGGCAGCAGCTTCTTACCAGCACCATGGCAGGCACCCAGAGTCACTTTGGGCACCCATGGTCCATCCAACGCTCCTGTGCCAGCATGCACTTGGACTTCAGAGAGCTGCAGCACTTCCTCTGTGAGGACAGGCTGAGAGAGCTGGGGTTGTTCAGCCAGGAGACCTTAAAGCAACCTTCCAGTTCCTGAAGGGGGCTACAGGAGGGCTGGGGAGGGACTTTTTACAAGGGCTTCATAGCAACAGGGTGAGGAGCGATGGCTGTGAGCTGGAATGGGTGAGAGTTAGACTGGAGATTAGGAAGAAATCACTTCCAGTGAGGGTGGTGGGACACTGGCACAGGTTGCCCAGGGAGGTTGTGGAGCACAGAAGCACAGAATGTGATCTTTGATCACATTCTGTGCTTCTGTGCTCCACAACCTCCCTGGAGGTGTTCAATGCCAGGCTGGATGAGACCTTTAGTGACCTGCTCTAGTGGGAGGTGTCCCTGCCCTTGGCAGGGGGTTGGAACTGGATGGCTTTTAAGGTGCCTTCCAATCCATTCTGTGAATCTGTAAAGCACACACCCTGGTATCTCAGTGCAGTCAAGTACACACCTTAGTATCCAGGCAGCAGTACAAAGTGTGGTGTTTTGAGGAAGCCTCATAAAAGAAGCTGCCAATCTCCCCATGCTGCAGGCTGCAATGAGCAGCCCCACGAGCAGAAGGAAAAACAAAAAAGGGTGGGTTTGGTGCTTTTTTCACCTCTCCCTTTCCCTATATTTGAAGGAAAAGGTCCCCAGAAGGCACCAGTGCAAGCAGCAGCAGAACAATCTATTTGCAGTAAATAAGTGTAGCAGCACCAAAAAACCACGAGCTGGAGAAGCACAGCAGTGAGAGGGGGGAAAGGGAAGTGCTGGCAGTAAGGGGAAAAGAAGAACACTGGAAGCACTGCCAAGAGCAGCCACCCCCTCCTGCATCAGCCACATTCCTCAGCAGCACAAAGCCCAGAGCATGCCAAGCATCAGGGGCTTGGCTACAACACTCCTCACTTCCACCCCAGTGTGGAGGCACAAGGCTTGCCCTCTGTGTGGGTCAGAGGCCCCTGGAGATACTGAGAGCTGGACTGGCTCAGAGTCCCATTCTGAGAGATGGACTTGCTCAGAGTCCCATACTGAGAGATGGACTTGCTCAGAGTCCCATTCTGAGAGATGGACTTGCTCAGAGTCCCATACTGAGAGATGGACTTGCTCAGAGTCCCATACTGAGAGCTGGACTTGCTCAGAGTCCTATACTGAGAGATGGACTTGCTCAGAGTCCTATACTGAGAGATGGACTTGCTCAGAGTCCCATACTGAGAGATGGACTTGCTCAGAGTCCCAT
>VWZE01024390.1:69246-81195 GCA_013396675.1 Eubucco bourcierii | reverse complement strand
GCCATGGTTTGGGATGGAGGTTACAGAATCTGTGCCCAGGCACAGGCTGTGTGCTCTGCACCCAACCACAACTGGTGGGATTGGGAGCTGCAGGAGGGCAGTTGGACTTGATGATCTCAAAAGTCCCTTCCAAGCTCAACTGTGTTTGTATGACTGAAGCCCTGGGGTATAGCATGGCCCCATACCCAACCACGAGTCAAGCTGTAGGCTATAGACTCCAGAGCCAGCCATGCCATGAGCTGTAGGGTGTAGACCCCACACCCAGCCTCAGCATGAGATAAAGTCTGTAAAAGCCCCTGGGACTCATCCCAGGCCCTCTTGACTTCCCTGCCCCACCACCCAAGCAAGACCTGGTGCTGACAGAACATGGCTGAGGTGTTGCTCCTTACTGCACAGAGCCTGCAGGGAAACTGAAGCAGATTTTGGGCATGCTGGTGCAGTGGCATTTCTGCAGGCTGGGGCTTACAGGAGACTGCATCAGGCTAGCTGAGTCTCTGCTCATCAGCCTGCATCCTTGTTCTGTTCCAACAAGCCAATTAGCTGTGCTTTCACTCACATTTCTCCAGCTGCCTGTTGAACTAGGTCAGGGTTCCACTTCCCACTGTTCCAGCATGTCTCACAGGTACATCCTGCTCCTTGCTGCTCTGCCTCTCCCTGGCTGTGGTGTTTGTGCTTGCACTGCTTTGTTTCCCTACAGGACAAAGCACCCTTGAGGTGCTCAGAAGCTCAGCTCTGAGGGCACAGAGTCCCTGGGTTTGTTCCTTGATGCTTGCCCTCCTTGCCAGGCACAAGAAACACCTGGGAGCTGCTGCTCTGTTTCCCTGCAGGACAAAGCACCCTTGAGGTGCTCAGAAGCTCAGCTCTGAGGGCACAGAGTCCCTGGGTTTGTTCCTTGATGCTTGCCCTCCTTGCCAGGCACAAGAAACACCTGGGAGCTGCTGCTCTGTTTCCCTGCAGGACAAAGCACCCTTGAGGTGCTCAGAAGCTCAGCTCTGAGGGCACAGAGTCCCTGGGTTTGTTCCTTGATGCTTGCCCTCCTTGCCAGGCACAAGAAACACCTGGGAGCTGCTGCTCTGTTTCCCTGCAGGACAAAGCACCCTTGAGGTGCTCAGAAGCTCAGCTCTGAGGGCACAGAGTCCCTGGGTTTGTTCCTTGATGCTTGCCCTCCTTGCCAGGCACAAGAAACACCTGGGAGCTGCTGCTCTGTTTCCCTGCAGGACAAAGCACCCTTGAGGTGCTCAGAAGCTCAGCTCTGAGGGCACAGAGTCCCTGGGTTTGTTCCTTGATGCTTGCCCTCCTTGCCAGGCACAAGAAACACCTGGGAGCTGCTGCTCTGTTTCCCTACAGGACAAAGCACCCTTGAGGTGCTCAGAAGCTCAGCTCTGAGGGCACAGAGTCCCTGGGTTTGTTCCTTGGTGCTTGCCCTCCTTGCCAGGCACAAGAAGCCCCCGTGACCAGCTGCCAACTCTCATGTCCAGTCTAAAGCAAAGTTCTCCCCAGGTCCAAAAGCAAAAGTGATCTCTTGGGGTCCTGCAGTTAAGAGAACCTAGCTTGCAAAGCTATCTTATCAGAGACCCCCATGGGGGCATCAGCCAGGGTGGAGCAGGTGTTGAAGCGAGAAGCCTTGCGGGACGTGGTGCTGGAGCCGCTCTTCTTGCGGCAGAAGTAGCTGCTGAGGTGGAACCAGAACTTGTCGTGGAGGGCAGCGTAGATGAAGGGGTTGTAGCAGGCAGAGCTCATGGCGACCAGGTGACACGAGACCTGGATGACGTTGACGTACCTCTTGTCCAGGATGGTGAACTCCTCATCGATGTCTCTGATGAAGTTCACCACCTGGAGGGGCAGCCAGCAGATAGCAAAGCACACCACCGAGACCGTCAGCACCCGGAAGGTCTTCTGCTTGGTTTTGGTCCACCTGTCCTGGCACGGGTAGGCAGCTCCTGGGATGTGCCTCCTGCGCAGGTGGTAGGAGATGGCGCAGAAGGAGACGGACACGGCCAGGAGCGGCAGCATGTAGGACAAGAGGAGCATCAAGCAGGAGTACAGCAGCCGCTCACTCTCCTCCTGCCTCCAAAACTCCTCGCAGATGATCATGTCGTGGCCGATGGCGTTGAGGTCCAAGTAGTGGGTGTGCAGCGACGTGGGCACGGAGGCCACGACGGAGAGCAGCCAGATGCAGGCCACGAGGCAGACGCAGGCCCTGCGGCTGATCCTCCTGCGGATGGGGTACGCCACCACCACGTAGCGGTCGACGGCGATGGCGGTGAGGGACAGCACCGAGACGAAGACGGTGGCGGCCTGCATCAAGGTGACGAAGTGGCACATGAAGGCCCCGAAGAGCCAGCCCCGCGCCTCGAAGGCGTAGGAGACCGTGAGGGGCACGCAGGCCAGGCACATGATGAAGTCGGCTGCCGCCAGGTTCCCGATGAGGAAGTTGGTGGTGCAGTGAAGCTTCTTGGTGAGAGCGATGAGGAGGATGAGGAAGAGGTTCCCTGTGCACGCCACAGCCACCAGGGTGGCGTAGAGAGGGATGAAGAGGGGCTTCAGCTTCAGGAGGAGGTCCAGGCCAGAGAAGAGAGGAGCTGAGCTGTTCTGCCAGGAGCTGTTGAGCAGCTGGCTGTGGGCCATGCTGTGGTCCTGCAGCTGGTGCTGCTGCCCCTTGCCTTGGAGTCAAGAGGAGACTGGCAGCCCTGAAAGGGAAAGAAACAACCTTTGGTTGTGCTTCTGGCCAGGGGAACCCATCCCCGGGACCCAGGTCCTTTTGTACAGCCCCATAGTGAGGGTCACTGTGCCTCTCTCCACCCAGCCACCAGCTTCTCCCCTTTTCCAGGAGTAGTTCATCATGGATGCTCTTGAGAAGCTTGGTGCTGGCAGGATGGGCATGCAGGGGCACCAGGAAGCTGTCACCTTTGCAGCCCACTGATGTTTGCCTTCAAGGTAACATCAATAAGGATATTTCCAAGAGATTAGGGATGGGGGGGAAAAAAATCCTTTGGCAGTTGAAAAAGCTTCTGAGATGGGCATGGAGAGTTTAGGGACACACAAGAACCACACTTAGGACTTTATTGCTTGAGTGCTCCCTCCTCTGTGTGTTTCTAAACATGCCCCACGGCAGAGGCAGCAGAGCTTTGGTGTGGGGAAAATGTGGAACCTGGCTCTGAAAGGGTTAACCAGCCCAGCACGGAGCTGCAGGAGCAGGAAAGGAGCTCAGGATGTCTCCTGGAGAGTAACCCAGGAGCTGTGCCAGCACAAAGCACGAAGAGAAGGCACTCCTGCATGGTTTGCTTTCCATTCTTCTCCTGCCAACTCCAGCCCAATCCTCCAGCCCCACCACTGCCCTCCAGCTCCACAGAAAGGTCCTCTCCATCTGGCTGCTCTCCCACCCCTGGGCTTATTTCCCCCTCAATTATTTCTCCACCACCCGTGGAGCTCAGGTGTGTCTTACCCAGGTGGTTTTCTCCCCAGCGAGAGGGAATTTGTGGCTCCCTGCACATGTCCACAGACCTCAGGGCAGCAAGAGGGGGACAAAGTCAAAATCTATTGCAGCAGAAAGTGGGAGGAAATGCAGAGCCACCACCCCAAGAGTCTCCTCCTGGTGCCCACACCATCAGACTGAGCTTCTCAGCCCCTCACCAGCACCTGGACACTCTTTCTGAGTGCCCACTTGGGGCATGGGGAGTCAAACCAGCAGTGAATAAGTCCCCCCAGTAACAAAGGGGAGATGTTCTGATTTCTTACCTCAGGGCTGCACAAGCTGCAGGTGATGCTGCTGCTTGTCCCTGTGTCCTGCCTGGGGACCACTTAATGTCAGGAACCAACGTTCCACCTCATCCCTGTCCAACACCTGGACCAGCCCCTCCAAACATCCCCAGGCTCCTTCTCCAGCAGCTCTGTGCCACCGGGTCCAGCTGGGACCAAGCCCAGGGCTGGGGGAGGGGGGGGGCTCGCACTGACCTGCCCAGGGGTGCGGGAGCCTCGCCGGTATTCCCGGGACGGTGAGGGAAAAGCAGATCCTTCCCGGATGTCCTTCACCAGGAGATCCCCGGCAGCTCCCGTTGGCGGCTGCCTTCTCTCGGGTTTGGGTGGGATTCGAGCTGGTTGGGGCTTTTAAGGCGTGCAGAATCAGAACATTCCCACCCACCGTGCTCGCTGTTCCCGGTATTCCCGGCGACGCGAGCCGCAGTTACACCCACCCTACAGCCCCAGCCCCGGCGGCTGCGCGGGGGCTGGATGGGGATCCACGAATGGTCCGGGATGTGCCGGGAATGCTTCGAGATGCTCTGGCAAATGATCTGGGGGAGATCAGAGAATGCTGCGGGATGTCCCGGGAGTGCTCGGGGGAGCGCTCCAGGGACGCTCTGGGAGTGCTCCGGGGATGCTCAGGGGTGCTGTGGGATGCTTTAGAGTTGCGCCGGGAATAATCCGAGGATGATCCAGGGAGGCTGCGGCATATTTTGTGGGTATTCTGAGGATGCTCTGGGGGTTGCTCCGGGAATGATCCAAAGATGCTCCGGGATGCACGAGAGTGCCTCAGGGGATGCTGTGGGATGCTTTAGAGTTGCGCCGAGAATAATCCGGGGATGATCCAGGGAGCCTGCGGGATACTTTGTGGGTATTCTGAGGATGCTCTGGGGTTTGCTCCGGGAATAATCTAAAGATGCTCCGGGATGCACAAGAGTGCCTCAGGGGATGCTGTGGGATGTTCCAGGGATGATCTGGGGATACTCCAGCGATGCTCCGGGATACTGTGGGAATGATTTAAAGATGCTCCGAGGCTGCTTCAGGGATGCCCGAGTGATGATCTGCGGCTTGCTCCCTGCGTTCAGCTGATCCCACAACCTCTCACCCCCGGGAAACGAAGGGAGAGGAGGAGAGGGCGCTGGGAGGGGGGTAAGGGAGGGTTGGGGAGGGAAATGAGGCAGGCGCGGGGACCCCGCGGAGCTCCTGGGCAGCGGCCACAGCCGCCCCTTTGTGGGCTCCCAGCCCTGGGGAGCAGAGAGGGGACGGCAGAGTCGGAGGACGGCAGCTGTGGGTCGGGGAATGCCCAGCTGTAGGGCGAAGGGCACCCAACGACAGGGTGCTGATGGCCCAGCGGTGGGGCATTGGGCAGCCAGCCGTTGGGTGGGGGTGGTCCAGCCACGGATTGATGGGCACTGAACAGGGCACAGGGCAAGGATGGCTCAGTCATGTGAGCCCACCAGCCAACTGTGGTGTGGGGACAGGAGTGGGGCACAGTGTGTGCCCCATGGAGCCAAACTGCCCCCTGAACATTGTCCCCAAACCCAAGTGGCTTCTGGTTCGGGGTGGAGTGAGGGGAAGGGGGGAAATTGTTGCACCCAGCCCTGGGGAGCAGGGATAAAATTGCCATTTTTCCTTTCATTTCCTGGGGCACGAGAAAAACTCAGGCCAGGGCTGGATGCCAGCTGCCAGGAGCAGGGCTGGTACCAGCAGCCTGAAGGACACTGCCTGCAGCCACCCAAACTGCTTCATCCCTGGCAGATGAAGCAGATCTGCCCCAGATGCAGCCAGGGTGAGCCATCAGGTCACTGTGCCTCTCTCCACCCAGCCACCAGCTTCTCCCCTTTTCCAGGAGTAGTTCATCATGGATGCTCTTGAGAAGCTTGGTGCTGGCAGGATGGGCATGCAGGGGCACCAGGAAGCTGTCACCTTTGCAGCCCACAGGTGCTTGCCTTCAAGGTAACATCAATAAGGATATTTCCAAGAGATTAGGGATGGGGGGAAAAAAATCCTTTGGCAGTTGAAAAAGCTTCTGAGATGGGCATGGAGAGTTTAGGGACACACAAGAACCACACTTAGGACTTTATTGCTTGAGTGCTCCCTCCTCTGTGTGTTTCTAAACAACCTAAATGTCCTTAAAGCCAAGTGGAAGCCACCTCTGCAGCCCTGCTGGCTCTCAGGATGAGGCTGTTGCTATTTCTGTGGCTGCTGTGTGATTCTGCTATTGATTTCTGCTCAGCTGCACTCCTTTTGGGCTGCAAGTCTGGGGTTTGGAGTGCAGGCTGAGGATGTCAACCAGCAGCACCATCACAGACTGGCAGAACTGTTGAGCTTGGGAAGGGACCTTTGAGATCATCAAATCCAACTGCTCACCAGGAGCTCACAAAGCCACCGCTGCTGCTAAGCCACTAAACCACCTCCCTCAGCACCACATCCACTCGGCTTGTAAAGCCCTCCAGGGATGGGGACTCCACCAGCTCCCTGGGCAGCCTGTCCCAGTGCCTGAGGACCCTTTCTGGGAAGAAACTTTTCCTAACATCCAACCTGAACCTCCCCTGGTGCCTCTTGAGGCCATTTTCCCTTGTCCTGCCACTCGTTGCATGTGAGAAGAGACTGACACCCAGCTCACTCCAACCTCCTTTCCAGGTCTTGTAGAAGGTGATGAGGCCTCCCCTTCTGGGGACACCTCATGGCACCCTCCAGCCACAATCCAAGGTGGGTTTTGGGTTTAGCATGAGCAAGACCCATGTGGCTTAAGCCACCAGAACTCCTCCTCTGCTCAGCCCAGCAGGGGCCTGATGTGCTGTGCCCAGTTCAGCACGGGTGAGCCCCAGAGGTGGTTGGAGCAGTTTTAATGAGCTGTCTCCTTTTTTAGCAGAGATTTCACACTCTGGCAGGGCCACAGCAGCAGCTCTTTGGGCAGGGTGAAGTTGAGGCAGCTCCCTGATGATGCCTACACAGAGCTGGGGCTGGTGCTTTGCTGGAATCCTGCACTGGGGCACACCCCCAGTGTCGATAGGGCAGCAAGGCCAAGGCTTCAGCTGTGCCCACAGCAGCCAAAGCTGCTTCAGCAGGTGAAACCAATTCCCCAGTTAGCCATAAAGTACCACACCAAACCTTTTTTGGGAGGGATTGCTCATGTTTAGCAGTTCCTTCTGCTCTGCAGAGCCCAGCAGGCTGCTGGGGCTGCTTGCTATACTTAGAAGCAGTCATTTTAGTGATTCACAGAACCTGGGGAAGCAAGAAAAATTACAGTGCAGGGTGAGGAAAAAAAAAACCCCAAACCAGGTTTGTTTTGCTGTCTGGAAGAGGGAAGAACTGCCTGTGGTGGTGAGAGGATTGCATCTTCTCTGTGTGAAGGTATGAAGGTGCTTTGGCCTCCAAGGCACCAATCCTGCACCATGTACAGGGCAGGGAGGTGAGGTGGGGTTACCCAAAGCCTGGAGCTGCCAGTTTGCAGGGAGCTGGGGGAAGCCTGTGGGTCTCTTTCCCCTCAGCTGCTTCCCAGTCACAGAAGTTGGTGGCAGTGCCCTTGCTGCAGCTTCTGCCCTGGGAGTGTGCTCCTGAGTGCTGGCAGAAGGGGGGTGTCCCCTTCCTCACCCCACTGAGAGGGGCAGGAGGAGCTGGTGACAGCAGCCTCTGTAATGGGGTGGTCATTACATGGGCAGGAGGGGGTTTGTATGGCTGGACATAAGAGGAGGAATGAACTGAAATAAAAGTGAGGCCAGCCTCAGGTGGTGCAGCAATGAGCACAAAGCTCTTGGCAACCAGGAGCTGCTCAGGCTTTGCTGGAGTGGTGCCAGGTCACCAGCTGGTGCCCAACCACCTCAGGTGATGACAGCAGCAGAGAGATGGGGACAGCAGTGTGGCAGGAGTGGGCTGGATGGGGGAGATGCAGCATAACCCAGAGCCAGCCCTTCCTCCCTGCTCTCTGCCTCACCTTACCAAGATCAAAGTGTTGGAAACCAGTTTCTTTCCTGCTGAAATCGTAGAACGGTCTGGGTTAGAAGAGACCTCCAAAGGTCATCCACTCCAAACCCCTCTGCAGTCAGCAGGGCCACCCTTGACTGGATCAGGTTGCCCAAAGCCCTGCCAAGCCTCACCTTGAATATCATAGAATCATAGAATGGTAAGGTTGGAAGGGACCTCAAGGATCATCTAGTTCCAACCCCCTGCCATAGGCAGGGACACCTCCCACTAGTACAGGTTACTCAAGGCCTCATCCAATCTGGCCTTGAACACATCCAGGGAGGGAGCATCCACAACCTCCCTGGGCAACCTGTTCCAGTGCCTCACCACCCTCACTGTAAAGAACTTCCTCCTAACATCCAGTCTAAATCTCCCCTCTGCCAGTTTAAACCCATTGCCCCTTGTCCTGTCATTGCAGGACCTTGTAAATAATCCTTCCCCAGCCTTCCTGTAGGCCCCCTTCAGATACTGGAAGGCTACTATCAGGTCCCCTCGAAGCCTTCTCTTCTCCAGGCTGAAGAGCCCCAACTCCCTCAGCCTGTCCTCATAGGAGAGCTGCTCCAGCCCTCTGATCATCTTTGTGGCCCTCCTCTGGACCCGCTCCAACACTTCCATGTCCTTCCTGTGCTGAGGGTTCCAGAACTGCACACAGTACTCCAGGTGGGGTCTGACGAGAGCAGAGTAAAGGGGCAGAATCCCCTCCCTTGCCCTGCTGGCCACGCTGCTCTTGATGCAGCCTAGGACTCGGTTGGCTGTCTGGGCTGCATGTGCACACTGCAGGCTCATGTTGAGCTTTTCATCAACCCAGACTCCAAGGTCCTTTTCCTCAGGGCTGCTCTCCAGCCATTCACCACCCAGCCTGTATTTGTGCTTGGGATTGTGCCTACCCAGGTGCAGGACCTTACACTTGGCCTTATTGAATTTCATCATATCTCTAGGGATGGGGCCTCAGCCACCTCCCTGGGCAACCTGTGCCAGTGTCTCACCACCCTCCCTGTAAGGAATTTCTTCCTAACCTCCAGTCTCACTCTCCCCTCCTCCAGCTTCAGTCCATTCCCCCTCGCCCTATCACTACAAGCCCTTGTAAAAAGTCCCTCCCTAGCTTTCTTGTGGGCTCCTTCAGGTGCTGGAGAACCCCTTCAGGTTCATAGAGAGTCACCAAACCTTGATCCTGGGCTGGAAGGTGACCATTGGTGCTGCTGTTTGCAGGTTGCATCTTTCCCTCTGCTGTACCCACACAAGCTGTGGTTTCTCCTCCACCTTCTCTCCCACCTTTTTAGCTACCCTCTCATGCCACATCAGGGGTGGCTTCTCCACACTGATTGTATTGTCTCTTTTTTTTTTTTCCTTTCAGAAAGGTTTTCCAGTTTGTTTCAAATCGATGAGCTGCCACGTGAGGGGTTGGTAGGTGGGGAAGGGCTCTAGAAACAGGAGCTGGGGAGAAAGGAGCCTTAATTGGGCAGTTATTAGTGTAAGGGAGCTGCCTCCAGCGATTAAACGGAGGAGGGGAATGATGTCTGACTGCTGATGAGGTCTGAGTGGCCAACACCAATATCGATGGCCTGTGCCTGGAGTAAGGACTCCATTTCCATTACATTATGCAGGAGTGCTCTGCCCAGCTGGGTGGTAATGAGCTGAAATTAACCCCTGGGGCTAATTACCCTCCTGACCCCAGCGCTTGCCTTGATGCTCAGGCAGGGCAGGACCCATAGAAGGCTTTGTGCACTTTGGGTTGGTCTTCAGCATAGAGGGAACCCACAGGTAGCAGTTTATGGAAAACCACCTCTCTCCTGGGACAAAACTGCTCCAGAAGGAGCCAAGAAGCCCTTCACTGGGTGGGCATAGACCAGCTCCATCTCAGCTCCTCCCCAGCAGTAACTTTGGTTGTGCCCAGGGCTACCAGGGCCATCTGGTGCCACAGAATCAAAGAATGGTAGGGGTTGGGAAGGACCTCTGGAGATTATTGAACTCAATTCCCCCTGCCAAGGCAGGGTCACCTAGGGCAGGTCACACAGGAGCACATCCAGGTGGGTCTTGAAAGTCTTTAGACAAGAAGATTCCACAACCTCTCTGGGCAGCCTGCTCCAGCACCCTCACAGCAAGGAGTTTGGCCTCATGTTGAGGTGGAACCTCCTGTGTTCCAGAAATTCAGCCCTGGCAGCAAACCTGGCTCATGGCACAGGTTGCTCAGGGAGGTTGTGGAGCACAGAATCACCCAACGTGATCTTTGATCACGTTGGGTGATTCTGTGCTCCACAACCTCCCTGGAGATCTTCTGGGCTCCCCAACCTCCCTGGAGATCTTCTGTGCTCCACAACCTCCCTGGAGATCTTCTGTGCTCCACAACCTCCCTGCAGGTCTTCTCTGCTCCACAACCTCCCTGGAGATCTTCTGTGCTCCACAACCTCCCTGCAGGTCTTCTGTGCTCCACAACCTCCCTGGAGATCTTCTGTGCTCCACAACCTCCCTGGAGATCTTCTGTGCTCCACAACCTCCCTGGAGATCTTCTGTGCTCCACAACCTCCCTGCAGGTCTTCTGTGCTCCACAACCTCCCTGGAGATCTTCTGTGCTCCACAACCTCCCTGGAGATCTTCTGTGCTCCACAACCTCCCTGGAGATCTTCTGTGCTCCACAACCTCCCTGCAGGTGTTCAAGGCCAGCTTGGAGGAGGCCTTGAGTGACCTGTACTAATGGGAGGTGTCCCTGCCTATCTTTGAGGTTCCTTCCAACCTTCCCATTCTAATCTCCTCCCTGGCTAAGCCCACGAGGCTGAACTCCCCACAGCCTTGCTGCTGGGTATGGGTCACTTAGGGGGCAGAGGGTTATGAAGTCACTGGGATGGCAACAAGCACTCAGAAAACCACACTGGGCTTGCAAAATTTGTCCCAAAGGGCACAAGAAGCTGCATTCTCTCAGCCACAGACAGCATCTACCAGCTGTAAATTCTGTGGTGAAGGTTTGGTCAGAGGTGTCAGGACATTGCTCTTCAGAAATATGCTGCCAGGGACCTGCCTTGGAGCAGTTATTGTCCCTTGTGAGAAGATTGAGGCTTTGTTACCTTTCTCTTTCCTTTACTTAGAATCATACAATGGGAAGGTTGGAAGGGACCTCAAGGATCAGCCAGTTCCAACCCCCTGCCATAGGCAGGGACACCTCCCACTAGCACAGGGCACTCAAGGCCTCATCCAACCTGGCCTTGAACACCTCCAGGGAGGGAGCAGCCACAACCTCCCTGGGCAACCTGTGCCAGTGTCTCTTCTTTATCCCATGGAAGGAAAATCAAATCTTTGCCACTCCACCAGGCTGGGCTGGAGTCAGATGGGTTAATTCCTTTGTGCCCCATAATCACGTGGGGTGGGGAGGGTTAACCTGGCTGCCAGGTCTAACCCTCCCCATCAGCTCCACCTCCCTTTGCAAGCCTTTGATTCCACATCCAAGCAATTGTTCATCTTTTGCTTCATTGCTGACTGAAATGAGGGAAAATTGGAGATAATCAGCATCACTCACAGGAATCCTTTTGGGTAAGAGGAATGGAAATTCTCAGAAGTTCTGCAGAATTGTGTCTTTGGTGAGAGGAGGCTGTTACTGTGTCTCTGTCTGGTGGCTGAGGGTTGGAGTTATTAAACCTGGCTGAGAGCAGACTCAAGGGGCAAGTGGCTGTCACAGCAGGACCCAAATCATCTTTGCCTCCATATCAGATCTGGCTGAGAGCTGCTCTTAATTTCCAAGAGCAGAACAATCTGATAAGGCAAGCAGAAGGCTTCTTAACATCACTTGAGATGAGAGCTGGAGTTGGAGTGTGACAGCAGAATGGTGAATCACTCAGTGCTGAGACAGAGCACATCTGCTGGGTAAGGAATTGGCTGGATGGTGGCACCCAGAGAGTGGTGAGCAAGGGCACAATGTCCACCTGCAGACCAGTGCCAAGTGGTGTCCCTCAGGGGTCAGTGCTGGCACCAGTGCTGTTTGACATCTTTGTCAGTGCCATGGACACAGGAATCAGTGCAGCCTCAGCAAGTGTGCAGCTGGCACCAAGCTGTGTGGCACAGTCACTTGCTAGAGGGCAGGGATCCATCCAGAGGGACCTGCACAGGCTGCAGAGCTGTGCCCAGGCCAACCTCAGGGCATTCAACAAGGCCAAGTGGAAGGTCCTGCACCTGGGTAGGCACAATGCCAAGCACAGCTCCAGGCTGGGTGGGGAATGGCTGAGAGCAGCCCTGAGGAACAGGCCCTGGGGGTGT
>VWZE01024390.1:56163-68775 GCA_013396675.1 Eubucco bourcierii | reverse complement strand
CAACCTCCCTGCAGGTGTTCAAGGCCAGGTTGGATGAGGCCTTGAGTGCCCTGTGCTAGTGGGAGGTGTCCCTGCCTATGGCAGGGGGTTGGAACTAGATGATCTTTGAGGTCCCTTCCAACCTTCCCATTCTATGATTTAGTGGTGCCCTGGCAGCGCTGGGTGATTTAAAACAGCTTGGAGTTCTTTTTCAACCTTTGAGGTTCTAACATCACCATTTCTAACCACAGAGACAGGACACAAGGAAGGTCTGGCAAGAATCTACTTTAAAAAAAAAAAAAAAAATGCATTTCCATACAGGGACAAGATGAAGATGACTCCACCGTGCAAAAGCTGCCAGAAGGACTTCTGCAGCTCCTGCCTTCATGAGCTGCAGCTGACAGAAGCTGGCTGCTGCCTCCCTCTATCGACCTCCAGTGTCAATGCCCAGGCAAAAAGCACAGGAAGCAATCAGTTTTGTACAAGTAGAGGATTACAGAATTTGATTAGCAATGGGAAAGCTGCAGAGTGAAACAGGAGGGAGAACAGTTAAGTACTTGGACAGATTTAAATCAGGCAATTCTATGCAAGTCCGTGGTGAAAACAAGTTGCTCGTAGCCTCCCTGCTTGCCACTCTTGGTTTCCTGATACAGAATCTCATCTGAGCCTCTTTTGGAAAGGCTGAAGGAGATAAAGAACAGGTCCAAAATGAGCAACAGGAAGGAAAAATACTCCTCCTCCAGCATATTCTATAACAGCTTAGGCAATGAAGTGGGATATTGCAGGAGGCAGCACTACAGAGAGGAATGTTAAATAGTGACCACCAACTGAAGTGCCTTTAGGGCTCCAAATTCAGGTAGGTGAAATCTGTTTCCTTCAGGCCAGGGCCAGCTCAAGCTTCAACAGCCCAGAACTACAGAAAACACCACAGTGGAGTTTGCAGGGAAAAGAAAAATGCCCAACTGAGTAATAAGAAAGGTCCAAGCCAGAAGGTGATTGCCTCTGTTCTATTCTAGACCAGGAGGTTTCCTGCTGCTTCTGAAAGGCTGTGTTTTGTTGTCTCACATCTCCTGATGACTTCCAAAAACTGGAATGTTCATGTGGCTAAAGGCTGGGAGAAGATCAAGGTGAGGTTTCAGTTCAGTGTCATTGCTGCTCCAGCCTTGCCCTTAACAACCACTGGTTGCTGTATCTGGAGGCCCAGAGGCAAGGGTTTGGTGTGTTGGGTTTTTTTTTGTTTTCTACATGACAGATAATTGACATTTCCTCCCCTCCCACCCTGTTATTGCTGTGGCTGTCAGCAGGGTTGGACAAGAGGCAGCTGGTGGTGTGGTTGGTGTGCATCTCACTGCTCTGCAGCTGGAGGCTCTTCCTGGGGCTCTTGCTTCTCTGGTTGAGGTTCTGGAGGGATGAGGCACTGCACCTCCTCGGTGTTGATGGCTACTTTATCTGGCTGCAGCCAGCGCTTCAGATGTTCCAGTGTGCTGAGGGGAAGCAGAGACACAAAGTGAAACAAGACAGCAACAGTCTCATAGGAATGCACTCAAAAAAACCCCTCTGTATGTGGCCAGGTGGCTTTGGAATCTCACCAGAGGAGACTCCACAACCTCTATGGGCAGCCTGCTCCAGGGCTCCAGCACCTACGGGTGCTCCTGAATCATCTGTTGCCCCTTGTCCTGCTGTTGGGGACCATGAACAAGTGTCTGGCCCCATCCTCTTGCCCCCCAGTTTTTATCTCTTGCTAAGCACTGAGCAGATCCCCTCTGGGGCTGCTCTTCTCCAGGCTCAACAGCCCCAGGGCTCTCAGCTTTCAGAAAACTTGAGACACATCAGACATCCCCTAGCCGACTCCTCCATCTTTTCCCTTCCCCATATGTGACAGAGGACATGACCAAGCAGGCTCCATTTGTTTCTATGCTGTCTGAGGGAGGCAAAAAGCAGTGAACAGCACTGAAAGTTCAAATCCCAAACTGTCTTCTCCTCTGCCATGACACAAATGGTCATTACCAAAGTGTTCCAGAAAGCCTGTGAGAGCCTCACCAAGCAGCAGTGAAACGTTCTTTCTGTCACAAGTCCTGACAGAACCCGATTCTAGTTGTGAAGTGGAGCCCACACATGAGTGGTGCCTCCTCCTCACCAACCCACTTGTTACCTCTCATCAGTGTCATGCCCCTCAAGGTAAAACTCAGACTCAAACTTCTCCTGCAGGAACCTGTCCCAGCATTCCTTCTTGGCCTGGGAGAGTGTGCGCAGCATGTCCTTGGAGGTCACCTCCTGAGACAGGCCTTTGATTCTCATCAGTCTTCTCTCTGGGAAGAGGCAAAGAAGAGGTCTGGATTAGCTCTTAGCTGTGTTTTTTTTTTCTGAAAAGAAAGGTAAGAAGCACCTGGATTTTTCACCCCAAAAAGCTTTGCAAGACTGAGGTATGTCTTAAAAGCTAAACTCTGGAACAGGTTGCCCAGAGATGTGGTTAAGGCCCAATCCCTGGACACATTTGAGGTCAAACTCGATGCTCTAGTTGGAGATGTCCCTGCTGACTGCAGAGAGGCTGGACAAGATGACCTTTGAGGGTCCTTTCCAACCTGATGCATCCTGTGATTCTATCCTATGATTCTAATTTTTTTCTCCCTGAATTTCAAGCCCATGCCTATGTGCACTCAAGACATATTTCAGGTGAAGGAAATAAGGTTTATGGAATCACTCATGGATTGGTTGTAACAACTTCCATGCTTACTGCACAGCTTCCACCCAATCACACAGGAGAATTCAGAGCTCACAGGCATGAAGTGCCCACAATCTCCATGCAAATGGGCACTGATACAAACAGTGTGGGGCTCTTCAGCCTGGAGAAGAGAAGGCTTCGAGGGGACCTGATAGTAGCCTTCCAGTATCTGAAGGGGGCCTACAGGAAGGCTGGGGAAGGATTATTTACAAGGTCCTGCAATGACAGGACAAGGGGNTCCAACCTTACCATTCTATGATTCTATGAATCCAAACAGTGGCCAAACTGAGGGGAAAAGGTGAGTGCAGCAGTGCTGCAGCTGGCTGTCTCCTCCCAGAGTGTGACACCACAACCTTCTCAGCCACAGGGGAGGATGTAAAGTGTTGCCCAACTGAAGGCTTTATAGATTAGGCACAGGAATTAAGAGAAGCAAACAAGGCATGATCAGTCACCTTAAAATACAGATTCTAGCTGGCATCACTGGGGAAAGCATCAGAGCTTTCTCCACTTCCTCTTCAAGCAGAGAAAGAAAGGTCACAGAAAGAAATTTCACTTTTCTCTTTCCATTTAGAAGCACCTCTCAAGATCCCATGAAAAGAATGACCCACAGAGGCTCTCTAACATGCTCTGAACACATTGCCTCTCCCAGGTAAACTACAGCATGCTACATGCTCCTCAGAGAAAAACAGCTGTGTCCCAGCCTCACTTACTCTGGGGGGGAAAAAAAAACAACCAATATTCTTTGGTTTGTGCTTGATAAGAAGCTCCTTCCTGTGGCACAGCTGGAGGAGGTATGTCTGTGCACCTCAATTCCACTCATGCACCTGAAGTGAATGACTCAGATGCTCTGTGAAATAGTTGCAAGGCACCTTCCCAACCAGAAGTGTGTGGACCATCATCCTTCCAGGATCTGAAGGGGGCCTACAGGAAGGTTGGGGAGGGATTATTGACAAGGTCTTGGAATGCCAGGACTAGGGGCAGGGGGTTTGAACTGGCAGAGGGGAGATTGCAACTGTATGTGAGGAGGAAGTTGTTTGCAGTGAGGGTGGTGAGACACTGGCACAGGTTGCCCAGGGAGGTTGTGGAGCACAGAATCACCCAACGTGATCTTTGATCATGTTGGGTGATTCTGTGCTCCACAACCTCCCTGGAAGTGTTCAAGGGCAGGCTGGAGGAGGCCTTGAGTGACCTGTACTAGTGGGAGGTGTCCCTGCCTATGGCAAGGGGTTGGAACTAGCTGATCTTTGAGGTCCCTTCCAACCTTACCATTCTATGATCATCTCAGTTACACAAACATGACCCAGAGGTGTCACTGGGCACCAATCAGAGAAATCAAACCAAACTTATTAAAGACTCACCCAGGGATGCTAAATACACCTCTGAATCACTCAGAGGTGCCCAGGGCTTCAGGCTGGTTTGGGCAGTGCCATCTGACCCACTGCTTTGGCTTCCTCCGTCAGCGTAGGTGTCCAGGAAGGAGTCTGTGAAAGCAGCGCTGGCATCCTTCTGGTCGGGATGAGGCAGACACGAACAGATTTCAGCCCAGAGGTCTTCGCTGGACCTGGTGACCACGGAGTCAACGCTCTCAATCATTCTCATCGTGAAGTCCTGAGGTGGGGGGAATTAAATGATGATGGGCGAGCAGAAAACCCTCTCCAGGCCTTCCCCCGTCCGCTCCCTGCTGCCCAAATCACATCACCAAGCGTTTCGGGAACCTCTCACCCACCTGTGCAGTGTGGCCTCCCTCCTCGACACCCGCCAGTGTGTTGCGCTTGCACCCAGCGGCCGAGCCAGGGCCCGACGGACCGCGTAGGGAGCCAGGCCTCGCTGCCCCTGCCTGCACACCGCCCGCTCTGATCCTTCCCCCGCAGGTCCCCGCCACCACCGCTCCCCGGGGCCGCCCCAGCCTCTTCCCCGGAGACACGAAAGAACCGCAGCGATCCCGATCCCCGCACTCGCCTCCGCCACTGCTATCCGCACCGTAACCACAAGAAGCCGCGACCGCTTCTGAGCACGTATTGATTGACGTCTGAGTCTGACCAATCGCTACGCTCTCGCGGGGTAGGAAGGGCGCCTATTGGCCTAGCTCCCCGGCGGAGGGCGGGAGATCAGCTGGATGCGTGCGGGAGCCTGACGCCGCTGCGGCGCCATCGTAGAGTAGGGCGGAAGTTTTGGTGCGCAGCGGAGCCGAGCGAACTGTTACACCTGGCAACGGGCCGCGGGGGCTCCCTGCGGCTGCGCGGCGAGTCGCGGGGTAAGCGCATAAGGTACCGGCTCGGACGGGGCCAGGGGAGGGGGAGGTACAAGGGTTGTGCTGTGCTGTCCCCTCTGAGCCCCTTTCCCCGGCATTGCCGGTGACTTCCCGGGACCCTCTGTCCCCGTGGCCTCCACCGCGGCGCCGGCCTCGACGCTTCACGGCGGCTCGGGTGTTAGCTGGTGTCACCCTGACCCACGCTGCCGCCTGGAAGCCGAGGGCCGTATCGTGCAATTCTCCTGCTGTACGTCCACCCCACGGCCCCGGAGGGTGGCTTTTGTGGGGCCGAGCGTGAAGCCGCCGCTCTGGGTGCGGTTGGTCGCGTTGAACCTGAGCTGCAGGGGCTGGCGATGAGTTCTTAAGCTCCCATCAGCGTCGGGTATTTGGTTCCACGGGGCTGCTATCTCCTACGTAATGTGCAAGCTCTGTCGTGTTTCAAAGCTGGGGAGGGGTCTGAAGAATAGGTCTGGTGAGGGGGGGCTGGGGCTGTTCATCCTGCAGGAGAGGAGGCTGAGGAGAGACCTCATTACTCTCTACAACTGCCTGAAAGGAGGTTGGAGTGAGGTGGGGGTTGGTCTCTAGCAGGTCTCCATCACCTAGTACCAGGTGATAGGAGGAGAGGAAACGGCCTGAAATTGTGCTGGGGAAGAGTTAGGTTGGATACTAGGTAAAAGTTCTTTGCTGCAAGAGTGATCAGGCATTGGAACAGGCTGCCCAGGGAGGTGGTGGAGTCATCCTCCCTGGAGGTGCTTGGGAAACGTGGACATAGCACAGTGGCCACGGTTTAACGTGGTCTTAGGTTGACTGAATGATCTTAGATGCCTTTTCCAACCCAAACAACTCTGTGATTTGAATTAGTACCGTAAGTGGAAGATGTAGGAGAGGTCAGGGTCTGGTGTGCCTGGCTCCAGCTGCTTGTGGGTTCCCTCTCTTGGCAGGCTGCTGTCTGTTGCTGTGGGATGAGCTGTCTGCTGCCCTGCACTGTGCTCGCACTCATGGGACTGCTCTTCGCCAGGACCATGGCTTGGACCTCCAGTGGGAAGACTCACCCAGAGCTGGTCAACAACCTCTACAGTGAGTACCAGCACCTAAAGCTGTTGATGAAACCTGTCAACACTACAGCCAGAGGTTGTTTAGTGTCAGGCAGCCATGTGTGGTGACACTGTGCACTCAGGGAGGTCACCTTGCCTGAATTTAGGTGTTTGGCCCCGTCTGAACTTGTTCTATTTATAACTGGAAACAAGATGTTATGCCAGAAGTGGCAGGAAAGACTATCCTCAGGCTTCCTTCTGCTCCTGGAGTGGTAAATGTGTCACACCTTCAAAATGCTGTATAGCATGATGTCACTGAGAGGCTTGGTGGTCTGCACTCCCTTCTGGTGAGCTGCCCTGGGACTGGAAAACAACTAAAAGCAATTCTGAACTTCCCTAGCTGCTAAAGCTGCTTCTGCCCTGTAAAAATCAGCTCTGGCTCTCCCCTGCTGCTGAAGCTGATTGTCTTCCTGTAAGTGCTCCCTGAGAGATGAGGTGTGAAGGATGCTGAGTGTTGTCACAGTCCTTGCTCTCCCGTTCAGTTTACTCACCCCAGTGCATGTGCTCCTGAAACCTGAACCTGAGTCTCCTCTTTCAGGAGCAGAAGGGTGGCTCAGTTTCTTTGTCACCATGTTTGGCAGCCCCAGAGACATTGTGGATGGCAGCCACCATCCCTGAGTGTGAGCTGATGGTAGGGATCACAATGTGACTCAGTGCAGCAGAAACTTAGCAGAGCATCCTTCTGTCTGGGCTTTTGTTGTCTGTCCCTTCTCAGATCTCTTATTAAGCTGAACTCCCTCTGAAGTGTCATTTCCTCTTCTTGCTCCAGTCCCCAGGATTTAAGTCTTTTCTGTCTCTTCTCCTCCTTCCAGAAAAAGGAATAATTAAATCCCAGCGAGTCTTTGATGTGCTGTTGGCTACTGACAGAGGTCACTACATCAAATATTTCCCATACATGGATTCTCCTCAGTCCATTGGTGAGTAAATTGTGTGCTGTGCCCAGGGACTTTGTCTGTGGTGCTAACAGAGAGGCACAAGGTGGTGTCTGTGCCCCAAAATGCCAACTGAGTTTCCCCATGGGTCAGATAGGTCAAATCCCATCCATATTTCACCTGTGGGTTCCAGAGGAAAGAAGAAAAGAGCTTTTCCACACTCATTGATTGCTCTGAGTCGTGCCTGGGGTGCAGAAGCAAGCTGTGCAGCTGTCCTGCACTCCTTTTAAATCCAGCAGGAGGATTTAAGGCAGTGAACAAAAGAGTGTGATGATTTTCTTTATTTTTAGGGGGAGTTGGGGAGAAAATGCCCTCTGGTAATTGTCATTTTCTTTATCACATCACTTGTGTCACTGTTTCTGTTTTAGGATACAAGGCTACAATCAGTGCACCACACATGGTAAGGTGAAACTTGTAACAGAAATGGAGGAGATCATTTGCCATTTCTCATTTCTTTTTTTTTTTTTATTTTTTTCTTATACTAAAGCAGAAAGGTGAAATCCCATGGGCATGATTAGCAAGCTTGTTTCTTCAGACACTCTCTGTGAAGCTTTTTACTTTTAAGAGGAGTCTGCCCCATGCTCTTGAAGCTGCTTTTAAAATGTGCTCAGATGAGAATCCTGCACAGCTGAGACCAACATCAACCTTGTCCATTTTTTTCAGGAGGCCTTTGGTTTGGTTTTGGTTTGGGGTTTTTTTCCCCTTCTTGCTGCTTCACATCTTTGGACGTTAAGGTTGGACACAAGGAACAATTTCTTCCCTTTGAAGGTTGTCAAGGCCTTGCCAAAGCTGCCCAGGGCAATGTTGGAGTCCCCATCCCTGGAGGGGTTTCAAAGCTGTGGAGATGGGGTGATGAGGGACATGGTTTAGTGGTGGCCTAGTAGTGCTGAGTTACCAGTTGGATTCCACAAACCTAAAGGCCTCTCCCAACCACAATGGTCCCATGATCTTATTACTGAAGCTCTTCCCAAATCCTCTTCTACAAAAAGATGTCCCAGATGCCACCCTCAAATGTCTGACTGTCTCAGACAAAAGGCCTGGTGTGCCCAGCTCAAACCAGAGCAGGGAGAAAGTGTAGGAGAAGAGACTAACGTGGGATCTTTCACACCTCCTTGTGCTTGCTGTCCATGCAGCATGCCCACGCACTGGAACTGCTGAAGGATCAGCTTGTGGAGGGTGCAAAAGCTCTGGATGTTGGATCTGGAAGTGGATATCTCACAGCTTGCTTTGCCAGGATGGTGAGATCACAGGACTCTGATTCTAGGATGTGGTGGTTGGTTTGGTTTTTTTGCTGGGGAGAGAAGGTAGGAGGAGTAAACTCCTCACACACCAGCTTGTAGTAAAATCCACTACAGTCATCTGGGGAATCTAACTGGGTGCTGTACCTGCTGTGAGGTGTTCAGTTCAGATGGAGAGGAGTGAGTTCATCTGCTGCCCAAATCCATTGCAGGTACTTTGAGGTTTGTTTCTCAAGTAGCCACAGGATCTCTGTTTTCTGAACTCCTGTGAAGTGCTGGCAAGCTGATCAAGTTACTCTGCTCCAGAGGCTGCTCAGTCAACAACTGGCCATGCCACACAAGCTACTAATTCTATCACTATTCCCTTGGATTCTAGGAATTCCCAGTAATCCTTTTAGTCAGGGTCTGTGTATCCTTCAGATAACTAATACAACAGGGACCACTCAGCCTTAAAACCATGGCAGCAGAGCAGTTCTGGAGCCCTCAGCACAGGAAGGACATGGAAGTGTTGGAGTGGGTCCAGAGGAGGCCCACAAAGATGCTCAGAGGGCTGAAGCAGCTCTCCTATGAGGACAGGCTGAGAGAGTTGGGGCTCTGCAGCCTGGAGAGGAGAAGGCTTCCAGGAGAGCTTGGAGTGGCCTTGCAGGATCTGAAGGGGGCTCCAGGAAGGCTGGGGAGGGACTATTGACAAGGTGTGGGAATGGCAGGACAAGGGAAATGGGTTTGAAGTGGCAGAGGGGAGATTCAAAGTGGATGTGAGGAGGAAGTTGTTTGCAGTGAGGGTGGTGAGACACTGGCACAGGTTGCCCAGGGAGGTTGTGGCTGCTCCTTCCCTGGAGGTGTTCAAGGGCAGGTTGGATGAGGCCTTGAGTGAGCTGTGCTAGTGGGAGGTGTCCCTGCCTATGGCAGGGGGTTGGAACTGGCTGATCCTTGAGGTCCCTTCCAACCTTCCCATTCTATGACTCTCTGATTTGTACCTCCTGTTAGAAATTCTCCCTGTAGTAACATGCCCTGTAAAATACACCTCTGCACACACACAGAGGTATACAGTTGTGGTCTGCTTCTTTCCAGATGGGCCCCACAGGGAAAGCTGTGGGTGTGGAGCACATCAAAGAGCTGGTCCATGAATCCATCAGAAATGTGCAGGAGGATGATCCCACTCTGCTGAGCTCTGGTCGTGTGAAGCTTGTGGGTGAGCTCTCTGCTGTGGTTGTGTTAGCTCTGGCTGCCTGCAGAGCTCTGCTGCTTAGGGGTAGTTGATCCAGTCTGGGTTGAGGCTTTTGCCAGACACAACTGGCTGAGGAAGGACTATGCTGGGCTGACCTAAACACCATGGTGTAAGCTAGTAGTATTTAGTGTTACAGGCACTCTTAGTCATTGCACACTGGAAGTGAGGTGTATATCTTAATTCAGTCAGAGGCCTGGAAGTAAAGTGTGTATCTTAATTCAGTCAGAGGCCTGGAAGTAAAGTGTGTATCTTAATTCAGTCAGAGACCCTCCTCAGAAGACAGAGGTTGTACCACATCTGGGTTTTTGTGTGAGTGGGTCTGCACACAGGGTTTGGATTTTGGGGAGGATAGTTTGAGGCAGCCCTTCTGTACCTGGAATCACATGCCTGCACAAAGCCCCTGTGTGACTGAAAGATCCTCTTGGCAGTGACTCTTTCTTCTTCTGGCAGTGCTTAGCTCTAGAAAACAAGAGATATTTTTTGGATTTCCCCTTTTTTTTTTTTTTTTTTCCAAGAGTAAACTGATGCTAAAGGCAGTGCTTTTGATTTGGGAATTCAAATTCTCATCATGGTCTCTTTATGAAGCTTTCATCTTTTAGATTTTAACTGAAAGGAAGTAACTGAAAGGAAGTAAGGCTTAAACTGGCAGAGGGGAGATTTAGACTGGATGTTAGGAGGAAGTTCTTTCCAGTGAGGGTGGTGAGGCACTGGAACAGGTTGCCCAGGGAGGTTGTGGATGCTCCCTCCCTGGAGGTGTTCAAGGCCAGATTGGATGAGGCCTTGAGTGCCCTGTACTAGTGGGAGGTGTCCCTGCCTATGGCAGGGGTTTGGAACTAGATGATCCTTGAGGTCCCTTCCAACCTTACCATTCTATGATTCTATGATTCTATAAGAATTTACCTTTTTTGTGGAGTTCTGAGAACAAGTCTTTTCAGCATGCTTTTTCCTCTTCCAGTGGGAGATGGCAGGCAGGGGTACCCTGAAGAGGCTCCTTATGATGCCATTCACGTTGGAGCAGCAGCAGCAACAGTACCAAAGGAGGTAAGAGTGACCATGCTGGATGGCTGCTGCTGTAGGCTGCCTGCATCCTAGCTGTGAAAAAACTAACAATTAGGGAGCCACTGAAGGAAGTAACAATCAGGAAATCACTGAGAGATGATTTTTTTCTGTCTGTTTTGCACAGAGTTATGCAGGGGTCCTGACCCTCACAGTTTATTTCTGTCATCTCTCTTTTTTTGGGCTCTGCTGACTCTGGTTTCTCTGCTTGCCAGCTGCTGAATGAATTGAAGCCAGGAGGTCGGCTGATACTGCCTGTTGGTCCTGAAGGTGCAAACCAAGTCCTGATGCAGTATGACAAAACCAGCGATGGGCAGATCGTCGAGACACAGCTGATGGGTGTCATCTATGTGCCCCTGACAGATAAGGAAAAGCAGTGGCCTCGGTAAAAATCTGCCTTCCTCCAAGGAACATTTCTTCTGTCCCTGTGAGCTTGCTCTCCTTGGCTGCTGGCTTTACTGACAGACGAGTCCTGGATTCCTAACCGGTGCTGTTTGTAAAGAGAGAAGGAAAAGGCTTGGCCGTGGGAGGGCACAGCAGAGCAGAGTGTTTATTAGGTGGGGCTTGCAGACTGTGGACTTGAGGTTTTTGCTTTTTTTTTCTTTTTTGGAGCCTGTGGACTTTCCTAAGTACCATAGCCGTGTTGATTGTCTTGTGGAACTGAAGGCTAGGAATAGTAACTGTTGGTTTTTCTTTGCCTCAGGGATGAATTCTGATGGATGGATATCTCTAAAGTGACCTCAAAGCTGATGAATGGGACTTAAGACTGTAAATGGTCTGTATGGTTTTGCTTTTTATCAGCAGAGGTGCTCATGAAGGCAAGTTCTGCTTTAGCAGAGCTTACAGAGGGATGGAGGAAGGGTGTTTTGTCCAGCAGCAGGAGCAGGGCAAGGCTCGTGAGGCCATGTGAGTGGTTCCAGGTTAACTCCAGCTGCCGTCTCAGAGCTGCAGATAACATCTATTCACAGAGAATTCCAGAAGCAGACACAAATACTTAAAACTTCACTAAAACCACTCTTTGACTACTCTGCCTAATGCTTGAAGAAAACGAGATGCAATTACTGCTTCAGAGCAGCGATTAGCCCTCATTTGTCAAAGTTTAATTCCGAGTGCGTGTTCTCTTCCTGACTCGCAAAGACTAATTTAGCGTTTGAGAGCTTGGGGGTTAAGAAAACTCCCGGTCTCGGCTTCTCCCTTAAGTGCTCTTCCTCCTCCCACTTGCTCACACGGCCGGCTGCATCGGGAGGCTTGAGAGCGGCGGGTGGGCCGGGGATTCAAGGGGCTCTTCTGGAACGGTTCTAGGGCAGAACTGCCCCGTTGTGTCGGTAAATAAATCCCTCTCCGTTCTTCCGCGGCGGTCTCCTTCCTGCGCCGCGACCTCGCCGGAGCCGAGGAGAGAGGGTGGGGAGGAGCTGACGGCTGCGCGGTGATTGGCTGCGGCCGTGTGCGTTGCGTGTTGCGTCACGGCGTGCGCCGCGTCGTGCGCTGTGCGTCACGGCGTGCGCCGAGCCGGCGAGGTGTATGCAGCGTGGCTGTGCTCGCTGGTGCGCAGAGGGTTCCGTTCGCCGCGCCCGCTCCTGCCTCGCAGCTGCGGCATGGCCGAGCCGGGCTCAGGGGACAAGAAGGAGCCGGCTCCCGCGGACAAGGAGGAAACGGCGCCGGCCCCTAAGAAGCGGCGGCTGGCGGGCGGAGAGCGGTATGTGCCGCCGCCGCGGAAGCTGAGCACAGGGGTGAGTTTCGGCGCGGAGCACTTCGCTGAGACCTCCTACTACTTCGAGGGGGGACTGCGGAAGGTTCGACCCTACTACTTCGATTTCCGCACGTACTGCAAGGGCCGCTGGGTGGGCCGCAGCCTCCTGCACGTCTTCAGCACCGAGTTCCGCGCACAACCCATCGATTACTACCGCGCTGCCGCCCGCGCAGGCCGCCTCCGCCTCAACGAGGAGCCAGTGCGAGATCTGGACGTCGTGCTCAAGGTGGGCACCTGCACGCGGACACCACGGGGCTGGTAGTGCTGGAGCTTCTGGAGGGGTCTGGGTGATGAGGCAGAGGTGGTCGGCTGGGAACCCAGGGTGGGAGAGCTCCGCTTGGCCCTTTTTTTTTTGTTGTTTT
>VWZE01024390.1:25503-47227 GCA_013396675.1 Eubucco bourcierii | reverse complement strand
CTTCCTCCTAACATCCAGTTTCAGTCTCCCCTCTGCAAGTTTAAGCCCATTGCCCCTTGTCCTGTCATTGCAGGACCTTGTAAATAATCCTTCCCCAGCCTTCCTGTAGGCCCCCTTCAGATACTGGAAGGCTACTATCAGGTCCCCTCAAAGCCTTCTCTTCTCCAGGCTGAAGAGCCCCAACTCTCTCAGCCTGTCCTCATAGCAGAGCTGCTCCAGCCCTCTGATCATCTTTGTGGCCCTCCTCTGGACCCGCTCCAACACTTCCATGTCGTTCCTGTGCTGAGGGCTCCAGAACTGCACACAGTACTCCAGGTGGGGTCTGACGAGAGCAGAGTAAAGTGGCAGAATCCCCTCCCTTGCCCTGCTGGCCACGCTGCTCCTGATGCAGCCTAGGACTCGGTTGGCTGTCTGGGCTGCGTGTGCTTGAGGTCCCTTCCAACCTTACCATTCTATGAAAATTAGCAATTGAAGAGTTTGTTCTGTGACACACAAGACATCAGACTTTGTGCTGTGTAAGGTCTGATCAGATTGATTTCCAACAGTAGAATAATAAAAACATTTGGGCTGGGAAAGACCTTTAAGTTCATGGAGTCTAACCATTATCCCAGCACTGCCAAGTCACCACCAAACCATGTCCCTCAGCACCACATCTGCTTGGCTTTGAAAGCCCACAAGGGGTGGGGACTTCACTAATGCCTGGGCCAGGCTTTGTCATCCTTCAAGAGGTTCCTCATGTCCGCCTAACTCCTACCCTGGGGAATCTTGAGGCCATTTCCTCATGTCTTGTTACTTGTCCATTAGGAGAAAAGCCAAACCCCTCCTGGCTCCACAATCCTTTAAGGGAGTTGTAGAGAGCCAGAAGGTCTCCCCTCAGCCTCCTTTTCTCTAGGTTGAACAACCCTAGGTCCCTCCTCACCAGACCTGTTCTCCAGACCCTCCACCAACTTCACTGCCCTTCTCTGCACCTGCTCTGGGCAGGTCCTTGTTGAGTGAATCTTAACATGAAACAAAAGGACACTTAATCAGGAAGACTCAAACTGTCCACTCAATTGGTTTATAATATGAACTGTAACAGGAAAATGTGGTCTTGAGAGACCTGTTATACTTTGCTGCATTCTTATGACTAGAGAAAGATGGAGAGAAAAATTACATCATCTAAGGCTAGTGTGTAGTTGTGGTTGTATGGACTTTTCTTCCTGAGCTTCATTAATGGTTTTGGATTTCAGTTTTGTGCCTTACAGCAAAAGGGCATCCTTCAGACATGGAGAAGATTTACGTGGACCCTAACATGGAAAAGTGAGTTGAAACCTTCTATTGGGGTATAAATATCATCATTCACAGGCAAAACCTTTCTTAATCCCTGCAGCATCCCTTGAGTGAAATCTGGGTTTGGTTGTGAAGAAGAGCAGGGAGGGTTTTTTGATGTCGTATAGGGAAGTGCTGAGGAGATTCCGTGGAAGTAAGTTGTCTGGAGACTGGCTGTGGGTGTGGAGAGCAGTCTGAAGTTTCCAAAGCTTATTTTTGGGCACTAGTGCTGGAATTTGTCATCTCTTTCAAGGCAGCTTGCTTATTTAATTCCATGCTGGTAAACATAATGCAGAAAAGATCATTAAGCATAATGCATTGCTGCTCCGTCTTGGTTCCACTTGGTGCCCTAATAGCTGTTTCCCTTTTTCTCCTCCAGTGATAACACGGAGCACATCAGGAGGAAGCAACTATCCTCTGTGAGTAACTGCAGGCATTTCTGAAAAGGAAACTGTGAGTGAGTGAAGGAGAGCAAGGGGAGCTGTGACAAGGAGCTTGTTTTTTCATCACAGTGGAAGAAATGCTTCTGAAAAGCAAACAAAGAGCCTGTGAGATTGCTGTGACTGACTGAGGCACCTGGTGGCTCTTATAAACTTTTTCCAGCCAAGTTATGGGTTCTTGTAGCTGGAACTGATCTTCTCAAGCATTTTATTTTCTTTCAGATTTTAAAGGCTCCACGAAATCCTCTTGATGACCTGGGAAATGGGAATGAATTGACAGAGGTAGGTCTGTTAAGTCCTTTCTTGCCAATGCTCTTCACATCTTCACTTTGCTCCTCAACTTGTGTAAAGGGTTAACCCTCTTGTCGGGGGTGGGGGGTGGTATGTGAAACTCAACCTGACTCCAGGTCCTCCTGACTCCTCCCAGGGGATGGGTCTGTTTGGCTTATTCTTTCTTGGAGGGATGTGTGTTTTTATTTCATGTGCTTCATGAAAAGCTGCTTTTTACAAGCTAAGAGCAGTTCTCTTTCACGTCCTTTGTTCTCAGGGTATCGCCGTAGAAAAACGTCGGAGAAACTTGCGCCGTGTTAGCTTTGCCGACACCATCAAGTAAGTTTGAGCTGAGGGATGCAACTCTGCAGCCTTTTTTTTACCTAAGTGATAATCTGGTACCCCCCCAAATTGTTATTTGCATATATCTGTGGGTATTCAGTGATGTCAAAATAGTCACTGTTGCATCGAGGTGATTCTGAGCTCTTAAGAATCACAGAATAGTCAGGTTGGTCATCAGCGCGATGAAATAACCTCGTGGCAGTGATGAAGTCCACAGTGCTCAAGGGGAATTGGGTCTCCCAGGGAATCCTTACCCCAGGAAGGGTAGTATGCCCCTCAGCTTAGAATCATAGAATGGTAATGTTGAAAGGGACCTCAAAGATCATCTAGTTCCAACCCTCCCACTAGTACAGGTCACTCAAGGCCTCCTCCAACCTGGCCTTGAACACCTCCAGGGAGGGAGCAGCCACAGCCTCCCTGGACAATCTGTGCCAGTGTCTCACCACCCTCACTGCAAACAACTTCCTCCTAACATCCAGTTTCAATACCCCCTCTGCCAGTTCAAACCCATTGCCCCTTGTCCTGGCATTACAAGCCCTTGTCAATAGTCCCTCCCCAGCCTTCCTGGAGCCCCCTTCAGATCCTGGAAGGCTACTCTAAGGTCTCCTGGCAACCTTCTCTTCTGCAGGCTGCAGAACCCCAACTCTCTCAGCCTGTCCTCATAGGAGAGCTGCTGCAGCCCTCTCAGCATCTTTGTGGCCTCCTCTGCACCCACTCCAACACTTCAATGTCCTTCAAGAGTCATCATTCCTTTTACTAACTAGGGGGAAAAAAAAAGAAGTTTTTATAAATTTAACATAATTAAGAATATGTATTTCACATTTCCTTTTTATTAAAAGTAATTTCCATCTCCAGTATGATAAATTCATCTTCCTGCTGGAAAATATGGTTGGGTTGAGTGAAGTTCTGACTTTCAATACCTCAACACCAGACTTACCATGTGGAAAAGATCAAAATTAGGGCCAATGTTTTACTTTATTTTCTTTATTTTCAAGCAGATGCTTTTGTGATTTTTTTTTTTTTTTTTTTTTTTTCAAAACNTTTTTTTTTTTTTTTTTTTTTTTTTCAAAAGCCAGGCTTCAAATGTTTTGTTGTTGTTTTTTTCTTAGCTGCAGAGTCTTCGAGCGAGATCTTAAGAATAACACAGAAGGTGGCACAGGTAAAAGTCCTTTCTATCCTCCTGATAGAATTTGCTGTCTTGGCATTGTGATTTTTAGCCTGAATTTAAGAAGTCAGGCCTGTTAGTCACAGGTAAGGAACAATGTGGGCAGCTGTTTATCATAGGCTGGCAAGAAACCTGTTAGTTACTGATATTGTAGACTTCATAGCTCAGAAAAAGGCATTACTTTCTCAGACCAAATGCACCTGAGACTAAAACTGCCTTGTGAATTTAGATGAAAAGAAGGCTGAACAGAATGTTATGTTCACTGTCAAAGATTGCCTAGGGGAAGTCTGGAAAGCTGCTGTGCTTTCAAGGCCTCCCTGAGGCTTTGCCATGATAAGACAGCACATGAAGAGTGAGAACTTCAGAACATTCTGTTCTCTGCAGTTCACTCTTGTCTCTGAATGGTTTGATTGTGGATCTTATTTGTGATGTCTCATTTCTTCACTCTTTTCAGAGCATGCAGCAGATGCAGAGAACAATGTCCTGCCTCATCAGTAAGTTCAAACAAAATTCCCATCACTATGGAGCTCAGTCCTCGAATACTTTTCCTTCACACAATGTGCAGCCATCACAAAATTGCTCCCCAGGGAAATACAGTAAAAGGATGTAGATCTGACACTGCTCTGTTCTAGTGGTTGGTGAAGGAAAGGATGAAGCAAAAAAAAAAAAAACCAAAACCATGTCATTCACAAAAAAAAAGATAGTGGATGCTGAAAGATTGAGCAGTTGTGGCTTGAAACTGCTTCCACTGAAAGCTGGTTGCTTGGGAATGTTTTCTGGGAAAGGCCTCCCAGCTTCCATAGCTGATAAATATCAAAGGCCATAAATTTACACACACACACACACCCTGAGGTAGATAAAGTTACTCAAAGTTCCTGTCTAGATCAAACACAGTGATGAGATTTTTGCCATTAAAATGACCTGGTAAATAAGGGATTGAGACCCTCTCTCTGAGTGGAGGGGAATAAAATTACATTTAAAATCTGTAGCAAGGAAGCAGCTTATGTACAGCTGTGGTAAATTTAAAGGTATCAACTCCATATAGCAACATGTGTGTGGGTGTGCACATGATTGTATACAGTTATATAGACCAAAAGTCAGTTCTCTGGCTAAGGTGTCTTGGGTTTCAAAGAGCAATCACTGGAAGTGTGGAGAGCAGAAGACATTCCAGGTTAGACAACCACACAAGCTGGCTGTTGTGTCTGGCTTTTTGTGTTACAGAGAAATTATTTCAGGCTTTAGGAACATGGCTTCAGTCTCAAGAAGGAATAACTAAAAGGCCTGAGTTAAAGAATTAGTCTTTTCTCCTCTTTTATAGAATCATAGAATGGGAAGGTTGGAAGGGACCTCAAGGATCAGCCAGTTCCAACCCCCTGCCATAGACAGGGACACCTCCCACTAGCACAGGTCACTCAAGGCCTCCTCCAACCTGGCCTTGAACACCTCCAGGGAGGGAGCAGCCACAACCTCCCTGGGCAACCTGTGCCAGTTCCTCACCACCGTCACTCCAAACAACTTCTTTGTAACATCCAGTCTAAATCTCCCCTCTGCCACTTCAAACCCATTCCCCTTGTCCTGCCATCCCCAGACCTTGTCAATGGTTCCTCCTCAGCCTTTCTGGAGCCCCCTTCAGATCCTGGTAGGCTACTCTAAGGTCTGCTGGAAACCTTCTCTTCTCCAGGCTGCAGAGCCCCAACTCTCTCAGCCTGTCCTCAGAGCAGAGCTACTGCAACCCTCTGAGCATCTTCATGGCCTCCTCTGGACCTGCTCCAACAGTTCCATGTCCTTTTACTGGTCACTGGGGAATTAAAAATGCCACTTGCATGGTGAACAGTGACCTGTGGCATGCTAAGTTGAGAATCTCATGGGAAAGTGTAGATGGCAACTAAATTAGAATGTTTTGAAGACACATAAGTGGTGTCTGGTACTTGTTGCCCCATCCTACGTGAGCTCTGCAGAACTCTGCCTTTTCACTGCAGTGCTGAAGCTTCTCTTGAATTCTTTTAACAAACTCTTTCTCCAACCCACCTCTCATAGAAATGAAGAGCCTGGAGCTGTTTCCTGTGAGATCACTGGTAAGTTTGGAAACAGATCTGATAACAAAATAATTTTTATTCTAAAATACTGATTCTGTTTGCATGACTCTTAACAACACCCAAAACAATCTCCCTGAGACCACTACTGCATGACCACGCTCTCTCTCTTTAAGCTGCTACCAGATGTGTGCTTTAGAAGCACAGGTGCCTCCTCCACATGCTGAAGCTAATACTTTGCAGGATATATTTGGGTTTAATTGTAGTTACTCGGGGGTATTTGTAAAATGAAGGCATAAATCATCAGCTCAGAATAAGAAAACAGTGCAACAAATGGAATATTTCCTTTTCTTTTGCCAGGGATGAACACTTTGCTTCATGCCCCAATCCAGGCGTTGGTGCAGCAGACTGAGGTACGTGAAGGCTTGGCTGCTTTGAAACTGAAAATATCAGTGTCCAAAATACATTCCAACAATTTGTGTAGTAAAGATGAGAAGTGTAACTCAGCTGCCTAAAAGAGAAATCCCTTTATCAGATTCTCCCAAAAGCAAATCTCTGTAGTGAAGTGGTTGTTTTTTTTTTTCATCTGAGACTGCAGCGTGGATAAAAACTGCTGCCTGATTTTCCTGTACCTGAGCTACTCAATTCTTCTCAGTTCTTATCTAAGAATATGAAAGGAGCTTATGTTTCAGATAGGTCTGGTTGTGTGGGTTTTTCTCATGTCTTACTCTCTGCTTGTATATTTTTCTTCCATGAGTAGAAAGGCTATGCACAACTCTACTCCGTGCTTGCTGCTCAAAAGCTTTAGACAAACCACACTGATAAGCACGAAAACAGAATCATAGAATGGGAAGGTTGGAAGGGACCTCAAGGATCAGCTAGTTCCAACCCCCTGCCATAGGCAGGGACACCTCCCACTAGTACAGGTAACTGAATTTCTTCAGCAGAACCAGGCAAGAACACACACAATTCTCAGCTGAGACCTTCACAAGCACACCTGCACAGAAACCCTGGACTTTGACACTTCAGCAATGACCTTCTTGAGGAATTATTCAGGGGCAATGGTTTGAAACTGGGGCAGGTTAGATTTAGGGAGGACACTAGGAGAAAGCTCATCACAATGAGGGTGGTGAGACACTGGAACAGGTTGCCCAGGGTTGTGGCTGAGGCTCTCTCTGCAGAGACATTCAAGGTCAGACCTGATGTAGCCCTGACCAGCCTGATGTAGTTGGAAATGTCCCTGCTGACTGCAGGGACCAAAGATGACCTTTGAAGGGTCCCTTTCAACCCAAAGTGTTCTGTGAACGTTGTTCTTAAAGAGGTTGTCAAAAGTCTCCTCTTGTGCAGTGGCTGCTGGGTTTTGTCTTGACTTCTGCTGTAAATCCTCAGCAACTCATTTCTTCCTTTGTCTTCTCTTAGGTGCAGGATGTGGAGAGCTCCATTCACACAGCAAACAGGCAGGACACCACCCTCCTCTTTGCAGAGGATAACAAGATGGACATGACAGTGTGTCACACAGCAGTGATTGCCCAGGACCTGAGAAGCAGCCAGACTGAGCAGCCTGCCAAGATCGACTTCACCTCGTTCCTGGCTGGATGTAACCGAAACAAGGGCAAAGCAGATCCCAGCACTCAATTCCGCTTCTTCCCTGACCTTCCCAACCTTCCATGGTCAGCTGATGGCCAGCAGGAAGATACTACTGCTGTAAAAAAAATCAGCTTCACTGAATTTTTCATGAGCATTAAGTCAAACAGAACACTCAGCTCTGCTGAGGGCCCTCAGTACACCCTTCTTCCTCCTCTTCAAGCTTCAGAAAACGTGGCCCAATCCTCAGTGGAATTTGTGTGTTCCCTTGAGCAGCTGGACACCTGTGATGTGACCAGAGTCTTTAGAGGGCAAGATGATGGGATGGAGATGACAAAATGCCAGGCCTCTGCTATTAGAGACACGTTCCCTGCTCTGTGTGAAGCTCCATCACAGCAGTTCCCCTGTGCAGATGTCACCAAGGTGTTTGCAGACGATGGGATGGACATGACAAGCAGCCACACTGCAAAGGTGTCTTTCCCCTTCTCTTCTGTTGGGAATCAAAATCTGAACTTCCCAAAGGACTCCCCACCCCCAGAGGCAGGTAACTCTATGTTTGAGAGAACATCTAATCAGCACTTAACTGTTCAGCATGAGCAGCCCTGTACAGACAAAAAACCAGCAAACATTGAAGAGAGACAAGATCCTGCAGCACTGCAAACTGTTGTCAAAGAGGCCAGAAGGATGTCTGCCATCCCAGGATCTGTTTCTTCTGAGACTGTCTTCCGAGATGATAAAACTGGACTTGCTTCTAGGTGTGAAGACATGGAGATTACTGAGGATTACACAGATATGATCTCCAATGACATGAACAGCTCATGCCCCCAAACCTTTGAAAAGCCAGTGAACACAAACTCCTGGCTGGCAGAGAACAGAAGCTCAACACATGGTGACAAAGATGTCACAAGGAGTCTAACAGCTTCAGCCAGCCCAGCTCTTGGGTCATATAAACCACCGGAGCTGTCTTCGAGATCAGATGGAGCACTCGAGATGGTGACCCAGGATCACAGCACTGCTCCAGTGAGTGTTTTGCTTCAGTCCTGTAGAAGTTTGGTGTCTGCTGGTGCTCCTCAGAGCAGGCTGCAACCCAGACTGAGCTCTCACCTTGTCTCTCTGCCTGCTGAGAAGACAGTGATGCTCTCTGAAGATATGGACTTGACTAAAACCTTTGTTGTCAGGGGTGATGGAAAGGTTGCTGAAAATGAACATCCTGCTGGAGCATTCACCCCTGCCACCTGCAAACCTCAGTTTATTGTTGACAGAGCTACGTCTCACAGTTTACATGAGCAGGAAGAAATGGAAATGACTAAATGCCATGTTGTTGTCATTGATGATCAATGTAACAGGACAGCTGCAGGAGAAAATCAAAAGCATTGTGAAATAATTTCAAGAAAGAACCAGAACAACACTGCCAGTGAAGCTGTAAATCCTTTAGATATGGACAAAGAGAATGTTGGGGTGAGCAGTGTTGACAGGAATGTCAGAAGAAGCCAGCCTATGAAAATGAATACTAAAGGTCTTGGGGTGCTAAGGGCTGATAAGCTTGGGAGAACAAACTTCCAGGCAAGTGGGCCAAGTTCCTCAGCAAAGAGTGTGTGTTCACTGGAAGAGCAAAAGAGAGAAATCCCTGAGAGCACTGTCACCAGCACCTCTGGGTTTGTGTCCTTGCAAAGTCAAGAAGTTATGTCACAACCCTTGGGAAAAAAACTTCTAAAGGCTTCAGTTTCTAAAGGTTCCACAAGTGGTTTCAAACCTCTGCCCTGTGCAGATGAGAAAACCACCATCTTTACAGCAGATGCTGACATGGACATCACCAGAAGCCATACAGTTTCAGCAGACTACAGGATCACTTTGCAGCCTAGAAGTGCAGATGATGACATGCCCTTAACTTCTGGAGATCAAACTTCTGTATTTATCTACAGTGATGACATGGAAATGACTAAACTCAATAGTGTTGCAGTTGATGAGCCTATGGAAAAGCCTGTGCCTCAGGGGATGTTTAACCTGGCTAAAAGGACAAGGAGGAAAAGCTTGAAAGGACCAGCAGGGGAGGAAACAGTTTTTTTCTCACTGGACAATGAGAACAATGACATGGACATCACCCAGAGCCATACTGCTGCAATAGGCCATAAGATTCTCTCCCAAAACAAGGGAAGGCTTTGCTCTGTCTCTTCAGCTCCTGCTGTTGACACCATCCTGTTCCAGGGCAGCCAGACTGACCTGGAAGTCACCAAGCCTTGCTCTGGTGATCAAACCACCAGCAGTGTTTTCTGTGATGACAAACCAAAGACTGCCCAGGGGGCTGGCCAGCAAGCACATTCCAACAGTGAAGCTACTGTGTTAGCTGTGAATGACATGGAAATCACCCAAACCCATAGCCCAGCTGTGAAAGAAAATGCCCTGCCAGGTGGACAACCTTTGACTTCCACCACTATGTTCCAGAGTTTCCGGGCTGACATGGAGATGACTCAGGCTCACTCTGTTGGGGTAAGTGTCAGAAGAGCCTTTCACCAGGACAGCTCCCACCTGGCCCAGCAGGAGGCTGTTTCAGGTAGCAAGACCAGCATTTTTAACTCTTCTGAGGACATGGAGATCACTAGAACTCATACATCTGTGCCAAGGGGTAGTGTTGATATCCAGGTCAGAGAATCCATTCCAGCCATTTCTGCAGTTCCTGCTGATAAAACCCTTGTGTTTGCCCCCAACCAGGATGACATGGAAATAACCATGTCCCACACTACTGCTGTTAGTAACAACATTCATGTAGCTGAGAACCAGCAAGTCTCACATCAAAGCACACAGCAGCCAGACTTGAATCTTGAGATAGTGTCTTCATGCAGAGATGAAAAAGATTCCTCACATAAAGACCCAGATAGTGAATATCACCCAAACTCCAAGGATAAGCCAAACATTCCTCCTCCTGCTTTATCAACCTCAGCATTTCCTGGTGAGAAAGGAGCTATCCAAGTCCCCAGTGGCACAACACCAGATTCTGTTTGTTCTGCCTCACTTCCAGAAGAGACTATGGCTGTGCAGACACCCCAGGATCCTCACCCCACCATGGACAATCCTGTCCCTGTAAGCTCCCAGCAGGATCTCCTACCTCCAGCAAACCTGAAATCAAAGGGATTGTCTTTCAGACTTCCAGATAATAAGCCTGTGGATTGTAGTGAAGAAAGTGGTGATTTGATATCTGACACTGCACCTCCCACTCGACAACCAGAGTCTCTGCTGGCTTCTCCAGATGTATGTAGCACTCAGAGAGACCAAGTGCTGAAAGATGATTCATCTGAACGTGAGGATTTAGCTACAGATTTAGGTTTGGCTGCAGTTCCACCTTCTAACAAAGAATCACAGGAAAATGGGGGGCTGTCAGCTGAAGGGGAGGCACCTCCAAAAGATGTTTACATCAACTCAGAACAAACTAAGCAACTTCTGGTCAGTGACAGCTCCAGAGATCCAATAGATCCTACCCTTGCACCTAAATTATCAGGCATCTTCAATGTTTGTTCAAAACTGGAAAACATTAGAAGGAAATCTACAGTTCTGTCAATTTCTGAAGCTGCTGACCAGCTGCCCAAACCATCAGTTCAGCCAGAGGATACCTTGAGCTTAGACAAAAATGTGGTGAAGGAACCAAATCATTTCCTCTGCACCAAAGAGCAGGAGAACACATGTTGTGAGTCTGGAGCTGCTCCCGTGGATGCAAACGTAGGCATGGCACTTAAGGATCAATATCAGGGAGTAAAGGTCTCTCTGGGTATCTTCCAGCCTAAATTACCCAACAGAAGAACTTCTGTCTCTAGTGTGCAGGACATAAATGCCAAGTCTTCTGCAGACAAAGGAGAAGCACCACCTTCAGACAAATGCATGAACACTGGTGAAACCCCAGGTCCCAGCAAGTCTGTTAGGCAGAACTTCATCCCTTCCCAGTTTATAGCAGAAGAATTTCTTCCTGTCTACCTGGAAGAGATGGATCCAAATGACTCTGTAAGCTCTGAACTCATGGAAAGTGCTTGCAGTGAGAGAAGCAAAAACCAAATCCCCCCCAATGAAAAGAAACCATTTGAAAAGACAGAAACTTGCAGTAAAACAAAAAGAGCTTTGGAACAAGATGAGCAATGTCTTCAAAGCCCAAAGAAGGTCAAGAGTGGTGAAAATTTGCATGATGAGGCCTCCCAAGACTTGCAGGTGAGCCCAATCAATCACTCAGTGTAAAGGTATAGTGACAGCCTGACAGGACTTTGGGGTGTAAGCAGGCCTGCTGGGGGGGTTTGTTTCTCTCAGGCACCACTTTGCTGTGCCATGCCTTGGATTTTTCATTGCTTTGCTTAAAGAGGAAACTCAACATGTGCAACATTTCTGAACTGTACAAACTGTTTGCCAGTTTAAATCACTCTCTGCAATACCATTTCAATCCTTCCTTGACTAAATACTCTTGGTCCTCTGGACTAATCTATTTGCTAGTTGTTGCCTAGGTAGATTATATCCTAAAGCAGTTTGTGGAGATCCAAACATGAGAGTTTAGTTCAAATCAGTTGGTTTGGTTTTGTGGGTTTTTTTATAGGCAGCACAAATTGCAGCTGAATCAAGAACATCTGAGCTAATAGAGAAAATTAATCTGACATTAGAAAGAAGATTAACTGGCAGAGGGGAGATTTAGACTGGGTGTTAGGAGGGAATTCTTTGCAGTGAGGATGGTGGGACACTGGCACAGGTTGCTCAGGGAGGTTGTGGAGCACAGAAGCACAGAATGTGATCTTTGATCACATTCTGTGCTTCTGTGCTCCACAACCTCCCTGGAGATGTTCAAGGCCAGATTGGAGGAGGCCTTGAGTGACCTGTACTAGTGGGAGGTGTCCCTGCCTATGGCAGGGGGTTGGAACTAGATGATCCTTGAGATCTCTTCCAACCTTCCCATTCTATGATTGTATTTTTCAGTAAAAATATTCTAGTTCCAGAAGCTGGAAGAATTCTGTGGTGGGTACTTCTCTGAGTGAGAAGTGAAAGGGTTTGCAGCTTTTTTTCCTCTGTGTCATCACAGGATATGGCTGAACTAAGCACATGCTGGTTTGTGATGGTGAGGAGATAGGAAATGGACTGATAATAGAAAAATATAAACCCTGAATGTCAAGAAGCAGCTACAATAAACTACTGAGTGACTTACATTGCTTCATATAACTCTTATCATCAGGTTACACTTGGTGCTGTGCCTCAAAGCCAAGCAGAAGTTCATGAAGGTGAAGATCCTCCAAACCTCTCTGTTAAAAGTCTTGACTACACTCATGCCAGCACCAGCAGCTCCCTGGACTCTGTTAAGGCTGACACAGAATTAACAAGTAAGGCTTCTCTTGTGCTAATGCTCTCACACCTAGCATTCTTCACTCTTAACCAAGGAAGAGCCTCACTGGTGCCATGTATTCCATTTGGGACAGTTCTTGGGTGTGTGTGTCACAACTTCCCACTCAAGCATGTTTTTGTGTTCTAGATAAGAGCCCAAGGAAAAAGATGGGAAGCAAAAGGAGCAGAACTGAAGCACAGCTTTGTTTCAAGGGCAGATTAAGCTGATGAAACAAGCAGTTGAATTGCCTTTGCATAGAGCAAACCCCCTGTCCTAAAGCTGGCCCAAAGGTGATTTGAGGCTGGTGCTGTGCAGAACAAGTCTGCATGTCTCAGCTCTGCACTCTTAGAAGAAGGCTTCTCAGAGTGCATTTCAGGCACGGGCTCTGAATAGGTTTGATGAGCTCTTCCTCATCAGCTGACACCTAACTGAGGCAAAAATCTGCCAGCTGATAAGTGATGGCTTGCCTCTATTTACAAACCCAATTCCAGTTTTGCCTTTTGCAGCTATGCAAACTATGCTTTGGCCTTTCCTTTGAGTGGAAACTAGCCCCTGTAACTCAGAACTTGAATGCTGCTTTGTGACCCTGAAAGCCTGGTGTCTGTCTGTGTAGGATCCCTTCTGTGAACTGACTGGAGTCTCTCAGTTTTATTCCTTTTTAGTGTGTCACATATGATTTACCTCCCAAAGAACAGTGAACTCTGGCATTTGTTTGCCATTCTGACACAGGTTTTATTTTACATTACATGAGAAGGAAAATTAGTCCTCCCTGTTTCTCCCAGGCAGTTGGTTCCTCAGTTCATTCAGCACTGGAAACATCTGAAGGTCTAACTGTACACTGCAATTCCAGTCTATTTCTAGAGCTTATGAGCTTAGCTTCATGTTTCTATAAGAAGAAGTAGGGATTCATACTTATCTGGTCAGGCATTGGAACAGGCTACCCAGGGAGGCAGTGGAGTCACCATCCCTGGAGTGGCTCAAGAAGCTTTTGGACATGGCACTTGAGGACACAGTGTAGTGCTCATGGAGGTGTTGGGTAGAACTCAAGAAGCTTTTGGACATGGCACTTGAGGACACAGTGTAGTGGTCAAGGAGGTGTTGGGTAGAACTCAAGAAGCTTTTGGACATGGCACTTGAGGACACAGTGTAGTGCTCATGGAGGTGTTGGGTAGAACTCAAGAAGCTTTTGGACATGGCACTTGAGGACACAGTGTAGTGCTCAAGGAGGTGTTGGGTAGAACTCAAGAAGCTTTTGGACATGGCACTTGAGGACACAGTGTAGTGGTCAAGGAGGTGTTGGGTAGAACTCAAGAAGCTTTTGGACATGGCACTTGAGGACACAGTGTAGTGGTCAAGGAGGTGTTGGGTAGAACTCAAGAAGCTTTTGGACATGGCACTTGAGGACACAGTGTAGTGGTCAAGGAGGTGTTGGGTAGAACTCAAGAAGCTTTTGGACATGGCACTTGAGGACACAGTGTAGTGGTCAAGGAGGTGTTGGGTAGAACTCAAGAAGCTTTTGGACATGGCACTTGAGGACACAGTGTAGTGGTCAAGGAGGTGTTGGGTAGAACTCAAGAAGCTTTTGGACATGGCACTTGAGGACACAGTGTAGTGGTCAAGGAGGTGTTGGGTAGAACTCAAGAAGCTTTTGGACATGGCACTTGAGGACACAGTGTAGTGGTCAAGGAGGTGTTGGGTAGAACTCAAGAAGCTTTTGGACATGGCACTTGAGGACACAGTGTAGTGGTCAAGGAGGTGTTGGGTAGAACTCAAGAAGCTTTTGGACATGGCACTTGAGGACACAGTGTAGTGGTCAAGGAGGTGTTGGGTAGAACTCAAGAAGCTTTTGGACATGGCACTTGAGGACACAGTGTAGTGGTCAAGGAGGTGTTGGGTAGAACTCAAGAAGCTTTTGGACATGGCACTTGAGGACACAGTGTAGTGGTCAAGGAGGTGTTGGGTAGAACTCAAGAAGCTTTTGGACATGGCACTTGAGGACACAGTGTAGTGGTCAAGGAGGTGTTGGGTAGAACTCAAGAAGCTTTTGGACATGGCACTTGAGGACACAGTGTAGTGGTCAAGGAGGTGTTGGGTAGAACTCAAGAAGCTTTTGGACATGGCACTTGAGGACACAGTGTAGTGGTCAAGGAGGTGTTGGGTAGAACTCAAGAAGCTTTTGGACATGGCACTTGAGGACACAGTGTAGTGGTCAAGGAGGTGTTGGGTAGAACTCAAGAAGCTTTTGGACATGGCACTTGAGGACACAGTGTAGTGCTCATGGAGGTGTTGGGTAGAACTCAAGAAGCTTTTGGACATGGCACTTGAGGACACAGTGTAGTGCTCATGGAGGTGTTGGGTAGAAGGTTGGACCTGATGATTTTGGAGGTCTTTTCCAGTCTTAATGATTCTGTGCCTCCAGGAGCATTGTTAACCCCAGCAATATCCCCTTCTTTATTCTTGTTTTGCTAGTTCAGCGAAGCAGCCAGATGGAGTCTCAGCTTCTCATTTGTGAAGACAACTTGAGGGAGGTATGTAAATAACTGGAAGATGCTGACTCCTTCCAACAGGAAAAAGTAACTTGTGTGAGTCAGTGCAAGTGAATGTTCTTGCTTGAAAAATGGATTTACCTGTGTGTTTTTTTTCCTAATCTTTACAGAAATTCCAGAGTGGCCTAATCACAGTTAGGGAGTTTCTGACCCTTCTTCAAGTCCATATTCCAATTCAGAAGCCACGGCACAGCCATGTTCCATCCAGTGTGAGTGTCTCTCCTTTGGATATGTGGAATATAACTGACCTTAAATTCTGTTCCTTGCTCTTTTTTATCAGCTATCCAGTCTGCATTAAAGGCCTTTAACAAGGTGAAGGCAAGAGTCAGCTCCACCTTGACAAGCATGTCAGGCACTGTGTGCCCCCTCTTGTCCCTGGACTCCTTCACCTCTGATTAGTCTGATCCTTTTTTCCCCACTCTCTGCTGAAAACCGGAAGAGAGTTTAATCTTTTCAACAAGTACTATCTATTCAGGATGACCTACTCTTGGATAAAGCTAATTCTTGCTTTTTTTACTTCTTTTAAGGATGCTAAGTTTGCAAGTAAGAATTAGAAGCTCAGCCTAACCTTTTCACTTTATCTCCTTACTGTGTTCACCAGCCACTGTACTCAGAATCCTGAAATGCTGCTCCTGCCTTTCTGCTACCTGTGCTGTTCCCCTCACAAGTGCTTCTCATGACATGACCACTCTTTATTTCTCCCCTTTAAGTCTGCCCTGCCCGAACCCAGTGCCAGTATCCCCATCCTGAAAGGTTTGCAGGACTAGTCCTGAATGAAAAGTGGTGGAGTCACCATCCCTGGAGGTGTTGATGAGGAGGAGGTGTGGCACTGCGGCACTTGGATGTGGTCATGGAGTTGTGGGGTAGAAGATTGCACTTGGTGTTCTTAGAGGCCTTTTCCAGCCTTAATGGTTCTATGAAAACTGATTTCTCAGGCTGCCTCCACCAGGGCCCAGCTTTTGCTGTCCTGCCTCCACCAGGGCCCAGCTTTTGCTGTCCTGCCTCCACCAGGGCCCAGCTTTTGCTGTCCTGCCTCCACCAGGGCCCAGCTTTTGCTGTCCTGCCTCCACCAGGGCCCAGCTTTTGCTGTCCTGCCTCCACCAGGGCCCAGCTTTTGCTGTCCTGCCTCCACCAGGGCCCAGCTTTTGCTGTCCTGCCTCCACCAGGGCCCAGCTTTTGCTGTCCTGCCTCCACCAGGGCCCAGCTTTTGCTGTCCTGCCTCCACCAGGGCCCAGCTTTTGCTGTCCTGCCTCCACCAGGGCCCAGCTTTTGCTTTCAGGCCTTTTGCTGGTTTTTGGCTATGAACTGCTGTGGAAGTTACTGTTTCTGAAATACATGAATGATGTTTGGGTTTTTTTTTTTTTTTCCCTTTTTTCTTCACCATTTCCCCTGTGCTTCCCCAGTGTGCAGTCAGAGCACCACCCACAACAGAAGACCTCCTTTACAACCAGTATGTTCAACGCCCCAGGCTGCTTGTTTATGAGGAGGATTGCCAAGCCCTTGCCCAGAAGACAGAGGAGTAAGTGACCTTCCAGTCACAGACTTTATTAGTAATTTTACTTTTTTTCAGCTCTGGCTGGGTGAAAAGTGGCCTGAAGACAGTTAACATGTGAAAAGTAAAACTATCACAGTTAATCTGCTTTGTGCTGGTAGCCATTTTGTTCCAGATTTAGGCAGTTGCAGGCCTGACTCTTAGGGAGTTATGCTTACAGAGGTAATTAAAGTTTGGCTTCCCTCAATTAATTTCTCCATTGCTAATAGAATGTTTCAGTTGCACAGCACTAAGGGAAAAACTGATCTTTTTTTTTCTACATAATTTAGAAATAGAAAGCAGAATCTTAATGTGCAGAATCTAAACACCCAAATGTGGGCATTTGTTCCCATATCCCAGTGTTTATTAGATTTAATTGCTCTTATTAGACTGGAGATGAGGAAGAGATTCTTGACAGTGAGGGTGGTGACACACTGGAACAGGTTGCCCACAGGGGTTGTGGATGCCTCCTCCCTGGAAGTGTTGCTCAAGCCCAAGTTGGATGAGGCCTTGAGCAGGCTGGGGCTAGTGGGAGGTGTCCCTGCCCCATGGAACTAGATGATCTTGAGGCTCCCTTCCAACCCAAACCATTCTGTGTTTATGGTTCATTTTCTCATTTGAAGGACCTTCCTGGTCTGTTTCATTCTCATTTTTACAATTTCTGCACAAAATTAAGTTTGCTGATAAAATTCAAAGTCAGTTAATATTTTTCCCAGTTTCATTAGCAGCATTTCCTATTTCTTTGATTCTAACTCTCCACTTCTTTTCACCAGCTTCTTTGCCCCTCTCTGGACTTGATCCAGGACCCCAATGTCCTTCTTGGAATGAGGGGCCCAAAACTCTGCTCAGAATTCAAGGGCCACACCAGTGCCCAATACAGAGGGCTCATCTTCAGCCACTGTTGACCATCTCCCCAGAGTCCTTCTCCACTGGGCATTTTTCAGCCTCCCAGCCTGGAGCCTTCATGAGGTTGTCATGACCCAAGTGCAGAGCCCAGCACTTGGCTTTGTTGAACCTCATCCCACTGACCTCAGCCCTTCAGTCCAACCTGGCTAGGTCTCTCTGTAGAGCCCCTCAGCCCTCTAGCAGATCATACTTCCTCCAACTTGGTGTCATCTGCACCCAACAAAATGAAACTATTTACATTTTCATGTATTAATTAATATTAATTAGGAAAAGGGAATTAATTCTATCACTCCTAACCTGCTGCTTCGTGTGCTCAGTGCAGCTGCCACAAGATTTTTCTTTGAACTGTTTGTTTTCTACCACATTTCAGGTTAAAAGTGTATGTAAATGTTCAGGATCAGCTCCTGGTGAACTTCAGCAGGAGTCTGTGGGAAGTCATGAGAACCTGCTCTGATGAAGAGGTAATGCTGCATGAAAAGATGATGTTCCTCACATAATCACAAAGTAAGGCTAATTTATGTGTTCAAATAAAGTAAGAACCAGAATGGTCACAGAATAACAGTCAACAGGGGGAACAACTGTGAGAACTTCCAACAGGTCAGGAGAAAGCAGGGATAGATGCCCTTTAAAAATGTTAAATATGTTGCTGTAGAACCAAAAAGTTGATAATTCATAGAATCATAGAATGGCAAGGTTGGAAATGACCTCAAAGATCATCTAGTTCCAACCCCCTGCCATAGGCAGGGACACCTCCCACTAGTACAGGTAATTCAGGTTGGTAATTCAGTTTAGTTGAGGGCAGGAAAGAGAAGAGAAGCTTCAGACAGGCCTAAACAGTGCAGTTTTGGATGGAAAATAGAACTGCTGCTGCTGTAGGGGTTGTGTTGCTTCATTTTGGTGGAGCAAAACTGCCCATCAAACCTTTCTTCAGTTGAGAGAGACACCACGTTGCAAGAATGAACAGAAAATGTGGCACTGCACAAAAATAAAACTGCAGAGGGCATTTGGAGTGCTACAGTAGTGTCATATGGCAAGCAAACAGATGAGGCTAGTGGGTATTTAAGGGAGATGATAATAGGCACAAGAAAGAAAGGGGCAATGGTTTGAAAATGCAGCAGAGTAGATTTAGGCTGGACATCAGGAGGAAGTTCTTCACAGTGAGGGTGGGGGAATACTGGAACAAGTTGCCCAGAGAGATGGTTTGAGGCCCTGTCCCTGAAGACATTCAAGGTCAAACCTGATGGGATCCTGAGCAACCTGATCTAGTTGGAGATGTCCCTGCTGACTGCAGAGGTGGATTGGACAAAGTGATCTGCAAGGGTCCCTTCCAATCTGACACCTTGTGGGGCAGGAGACAGCTGATAGACATAGTGAAGGTGCTCTGGTTTGGGTAACAGCAGCCCTTTAGTTATCTGTGCAGCTCCCTGTTTGAAAAGACCTTGTTGGATCTCAGCAGAGGAAACCAATAACTTCAGTAGGTGACTGTACTGGGATTAACAGGAATTGTCCAGCCTTAAACCTGTCATGTAATACTGCTGCAAGAGAAATGGGGTATTGGGAGGAGCAGGGAATGGAGCTGAAGTCTGAAGGCATGAACAATCTTTTCTTGCTCATTTCCATTCACTTCTGCACTTTCTCCTCTTTGCAGCTGAAGAAATTTGGTGCAGAACTGAACCAAATGAAGTCCTATTTCACCAGGGAGAGTAAAATCCTAGCTCACAAAGAGAAAACAGCACTGTACAGCAAGCTGCTGCAGAGTGTGCAGGTAACATGGAGGAGGCTGCAGAGCTTTAGCTCTGGAAAAGGCAATTCTACCAGGGTTCATTTGTCTGTCAGGTGTAGGAGCCTAATGATTGTCTGGAAGTCTGCATTCTCCTGGAAGTTTCCTCATATTGAATGCATTTCCCTTTTAGTTACATGCAAATGTAAACCACACTGGGACAGTGACTGTCTTGCACTTACACAACAGGAACCTTCTGCTTAAAGGGTTTTGGCAATGAAAGTAAGTGGGAAATGAAATACTGAAAGGGAAACCCCATCAGAAATGAGGTTTTTATTCTGCAGTGGTGTCAGAATTAGTAACTAACAAGGAAATCTAACTGACAGAGATCACAGAATGGTAAGGTTGGAAAGAACCTCAAGGATCATCCAGTTCCAACCCCCTGCCTTAGGCAGGGGCACCTCCCACTGTGTTAAAGCTCTAAGGCTATTCCCACATCTTATCTCTTTGTAAGAAAAGGCATTAAGAAGACACCCAATTAAGTATCTTTCACTTTCTTGTATGTGGCTTCTGCCCTAGGGTTTGTCAGTCTGCTTCTGCTCCAGTGATGGATTACACTGACTTCTTTAATTAGCCACATGGTGGTCCCAGGAGCCAGTTCAGCTTTTTAAAGCCTGCCACTGACTTGAACACACTTCTTCCATCTTAGGAACAACAAGAAAAGCTACAGTCAAGAGCAGAGAAGCTGGATGAACTGCTGAAGGAGGCAGCAAGATGTCTTGCTGGTCTGGGACCAGGTATGTGACCCAATACACTGATTTCTCACTTTAAGAGTTGCTGCTTTAAATGGTCACTTCCAGATTCTGTGTTGAGTGGTTGCTTGCGATTTTACACTCCCTTTGCTGCAAACATTCTTTCTTTAGTCCTCAAAGTCTATTTGTGACTGCAAATTTGACTGGTGGGAGCAACTTAACACACCCTGTGAAGACCAACAACCTCCCTGTGCTGAAATTGAGAGTTACAATTGTAGCCCCTGGGCCCACAGCCAAGCTGGCTCCCTCTGCTAACAGTGGCAGTCCAGCTGCTGGCAATACACAGTTCAAAGTGGCTTCAAAACCTGTGATCCTGCAGGCAGGCAACGTGAGGCACTGGAACAGGTTGGCCAGGGAGGTTGTGGAGCACAGAATCACCCAACGTGATTCAAAGATCACGTTGGGTGATTCTGTGCTCCACAACCTCCCTGCAGGTCTTCTCTGCTCCACAACCTCCCTGCAGGTGTTCAAGGCCAACTTGGATGAGGCCTTGAGTGCCCTGTACTAGTGGGAGATGTCCCTGCCTATGGCAGGGGGTTGGAACTTGCTGATCCTTGAGGTCCCTTCCAACCTTCCCATTCTATGATTCTAAGGCTGAGCTCTGTGCTGCAGGGCTCAGCATCACAACTGGATGGTTTCAGACTCTCAGCTCTCTTCACACAAACTGCAGCCAGCACTTGGCTTCTTCCAACTGAATTTTCTTCCAATGCTGTGAGCAGAAATGAAATTGCACAGCAGCAGCTTTGAAACAATGCAGTAAAGGGAATTTTCCTTCCTGTCTGTTGCTTTTTGAGATACCCTTCCAGTTTTTCCTACGTTGTCCTTAGTTTTGAAGCACTGAGAGTTACAGACCCAACAGATAAATCAAATGGAATCTCTGTACTGGATTAGGGAGTTCTGCAGAGACCTGATGCTTTTTTCTCATAGATGCTGACTGGGAAGAATGGGAAGCAGAGTGCAGTGATGAAATGGCTGGAGTGAAGCGCCTGGAGAGAGGTAAAAGTCTCAGCTGAGCAGTGCTTTTCATTTGAGTTTAAATGCTGGAGAGGGTGATCCTCAGCCCCAGCCCTGATAGGTTAACTGATCCTGGACACAAACACCACTGCTGTCTTTTCTGCCTTGCTACAGCTAATTGCATAGATGTTAAAGTGTAAAAAGAAACATGTTTGCCCTAGAAAAAAAAGTGGTTAGAGCTTTGTACTGTGTAACTTGAGGACCTTGTGCTGGCTGTCTCTGCTCAGCACTGGACCTGTTCAGTAATCACTAAACTTTGCTGACCAGGTGTCTGTACACAGGTAGGAGCAGCAACCATCAAGCTGAGATCTCTCCTTGTTTAGAACAGTGACTGCACTAAGTTCAGGCTTCTTTTGCTGCTTTTCTGTCATAGCTTTTTTTTTTTTTTTTCCCCTTAGAACTGGAAAGCATCGAAGCCCAAGAGAAGGAACTTCAAAGGTAAGATGTCAGAGAGCATGTGAAGACCTTCAATATCACAAGAGTGATGGTCTTGAGCTGGAAGAGGGAAGATTTAGACTGCATGTTAGGATAAAATTCTTTACAGTGAGGGTGATGAGACACTGGAGCAGGTTGTCCAGGGAGGCTGCAGATGCTCCCAACCTGGACGTGTTTGTGGCCAGGTTGGGTGGTGAATGGCTGAGAGCAGCCCTGAGGAAAAGGACCTTGGAGTCTGGGTTGATGAAAAGCTCAACATGAGCCTGCAGTGTGAGTG
>VWZE01024390.1:9441-25491 GCA_013396675.1 Eubucco bourcierii | reverse complement strand
CCAGTCCAGAGGAGGCCACAAAGATGCTGAGAGGGCTGGAGCAGCTCTGCTGTGAGGACAGGCTGAGAGAGTTGGGGCTCTGCAGCCTGGAGAAGAGAAGGCTTCGAGGGTTCCTGATAGTAGCCTTCCAGTATCTGAAGGGGGCCTACAGGAAGGCTGGGGAGGGACTATTGACAAGGTCCTGCAACAACAGGACAAGGGGAATGGGTTTAAACTGGCAGAGGGGAGATTTAGACTGGATGTTAGGAGGAAGTTCTTTACAGTGAGGGTGGTGAGACACTGGCACAGGTTGCCCAGGGAGGTTGTGGCTGCTCCCTCCCTAGAGCTGTTCAAGGCCAGGTTGGAGGAGGCCTTGAGTAACCTGTGCTAGTGGGAGGTGTCCCTGCCTATGGCAGGGGGTTGGAACTGGATGATCCTTGAGGTCCCTTCCAACCTTCCCATTCTATGATTCTATGACCTTGAGCACCCTGGGCTAGCAGGAGGTGTCCTCACCCAGGGCAGGGGGTTGAAACTAGGTGATCTTGAAGGTGCCTTCCAGCCCAAACCCCTCTGTGATTCTATACCACGTGCACCCCCAGGTTTTAGAGGGCTGATGTTTCTTTAACTCGTGTGCCACATCTCACAAGGCAGCTTTATCTTTGCAGAGAACTCTCAGATGTGGAGGCTGAGAATGAGCAAATGCTTGTTACAATGAGCCAGCTGAAGGAAGAAGAAAAGTACTACAGGGAGCTCCTGGAGAAATCTGAGTAAGGAAAAGACCTGCAGCTTCTGTGTTTATCAGCTAGTTCTGGGGGCTCACATCTGTGTGTAAATGGGATTTGGATTTGGTTTTCCTTGTTCTTTGCTTTGAGCAATCTTTGGATGCCCATCTCCTCACAGCCTAGGGTAAGCAATAAAGCCTCTGTCTATTGTGTTCAGTCTTTCTAGATCCAACTCTCCTCCAGTTCCAAAATGAAAACATGCTTTATGTTCCCAACAAATCCTCACAGGCTGTTGGAAAGTGATCATTTCATTGGTGCATCATGTGGTAACAGCTGCAAGTGCTTTTAACACTCTGATCTTTGCCCTTCAGATCATTGATTTAGTTGAAACTTAGGTGGATGGATTTCTTTTTTTAATTTTTTTTCCCTCCTTTTTAGGTCCACTGAGTGGGAACTGACTGAATGGAATGGACAAAGAGGAGTCTTCAGTTTTCTTTATGATTCTGTTGAACTCACAGTTGTGTTTGAACCCCTAAGAGGTAAGGCACAAAATGGGTGGCTTTCAGGCACAAAATGGGTGGCTTTCACTTGTATGAATTTGAAAGGTTAAATAATCATAGAATCATAGAATAGGAAGGTTGGAAGGGACCTCAAGGATCAACCAGTTCCAACCCCCTGCCATAGGCAGGGAGACCTCCCACTAGCACAGGTCACTCAAGGCCTCCTCCAACCTGGCCTTGAACACCTCCAGGGAGGTTGTGGAGCACAGAAGCACAGAATGTGATCTTTGATCACATTCTGTGCTTCTGTGCTCCACAACCTCCCTGGGCAACCTGTGCCAGTCTCTCACCACCCTCACTGCAAACAACACTTTCAATCTCCCCTCTGCCACTTCAGACCCATTCCCCTCATCCTGACATTCCAAGACTTTGTCAATAGTCCCTCCTCAGCCTTTCTGGAGCCCCCTTCAGATATTGGAAGGCTACTCTAAGGTCTCCTGGAAACCTTCTCTTCTCCAGGCTGAAGACCATAGCATAGAAACCTAAACTTTTAATATTTGTGAAGATCTGCTAAAAGGAGATAGAAAACAGACCACAGCAGGAGCCTGTAAGCTGAGAGGGGTAGCTTTGAGTATGTTTATCAGTGTTTGCTATAAGAATTCAGGAAAGTATGCAACAAATGGCTCTTGAAGAGGAAGAATTCCAGAACTAGATGTGGAAATAACTACTCTTTGGGGTTTATTTTCCTTTCCTTCCCAGATGGTGATAAGTTTGAAGATCCTTCCCGGAGGATCATTAGCCTGGACTGTGAATCTCTCTTGAATGGTAAGATTTTTTTTTTTTTCAAGTAGCTTGAATGTAGCTGCCCTACTCATCTTGGGAAGGCAACTGTGCATTTGTGGTTTACCTGCTAATGTACATTACATGGCTTTTAGAAGATTTTTCTTTTGTGTTACAGAAGAAGCAGCTCCCCCCTCCTCATGTTTAGTCCATAGGCTCATCTTCCAGTTCTTTGCAAGTCAGGGATGCTGGCAGGAAAAGTGTCCCATGCTGTGCCACCTGCCCCAGGTAATGTCCCAGGAAAGTCTGTAAGGTTCTGCAAAAACTTTTCTGTCCCAGAGAACAGGGCTGACAGAATATAAACATCTTAATGAATCTTTCAGCAGTGCAAATCAAAATCTGCCTCAGGAGTATGCTGAGGTGTGCAGACAGCTGTACCTGTCCCTGAAGGCAAGAGTCATAAAAGCTGTGGTCTCTTGACTGTAGAATCAAAGACTGGGTTGGGTTGGAAAGAACCTTAAAGATCATCCAGTTCTAACCCCCCTGCCATGGGCAGGGACACCTTTCCCTAGACCAGGTTGCCTAAGCCCCCATTCCAACCTAGCCTTGAACACCTCCAGGGAGGGGGCATCTGTAACCTCCCTGGACAACCTGTTCCAATATCTTACCCTTATGGGGAAGAATTTCTTCCTAATGTCTAATCTAAATCCAGCTTCTTCCAGTTAGAAGCTATCTCCCCTTGTTCTCTGTAAGTCATTCCTTGTTTGCTGTGCTGATGTCTGCCTGCCTTGGTGATCTCTTTCTTTCTGCTAGTAGAAGCCAAAGAAATGAGCTGAAGGCTGTTCTGCTCCAAAAGAATGAAAGGGTTCAATTACCAACCCCAGCTGTGCTCCAGCCTGGTGCTCCAGCCTGGCTGTGTTGCCCCACTGACAAAAGTAAAGGGAGAAACCTGGGGCAAAAAGTTGTCTTACTTGTCTTGTACATCTTCATCTGCAGATCTAGGCCAATGTGTTGAACTTTCCAAGACAATCTGCATTTCCAAGTGGCACAGTGTGTAGCAGCAAAAGTGCCAATCTGAATTCTTCTCCGCTTGCCCACTTAGGTTCTTTGTGATGTCTCTTCAGTGGTGAGCAACTGCAGGATCTTAGGAGATGAGATTGAGTTTCTGGAGAGATGGGGTGGAAAATTTAAGCTTCTGAAGATTGGTATCAGTGACACAAAGTGAGTAATTACAGATGGAGTTTACCCCAGTTCTTCAGTGAGTGTCTCTAGATAATCTGAAACCAAACACTGAAAAAACTTAGAGTTGGTTTTCTTGAAACTGAGGTTTTACATCACACTATTTTAACAAGTCTAATTTATTGCAACCAATGGCCTCCTAGGGGGCATTAAGAATGTAACCAGCTAGGTTGAGAGAGGTTCTCCTACCCCTCTACTCTGCCCTAGTCAGGCCACAGCTAGAGTCTTTCCTTCAGTTCTGGACTCCCCAGTTCAAGAGAGACTGGGAACTACTGGAGAGAGTCCAGTGGAGGCTGGGAGTGTGCTGAGGGGCCTGGAGGATCTGTGTGAGGAGGAAAGGCTGAGAGCCCTGGGGCTGTTGAGCCTAGAGAAGAGCAGCCCCCAGAGGGGCTCAGTGCTCAGCAGGAGCTAAGGGACCTGTTGGGGGGTAATTAGGTGGGGCCAGACTCTTGCCAGGGGTGCCCAGTGACAGGACAAGGGGCAACAGGCACAAATGAATCCAGGAGATTGCAGCTGAAGATAGGGAGAAATGTGTTTGCTGTGAGGGTGCTGGAGGCATGGAGCAGGCTGCCCAGAGAGGCTGTGGAGTCTCATTCTCTGGACAGATTCCAGCCTCCCTTGACCATTGTGGTCCCAGGCAACCTGCTGTGGGTGCTGGGATATTGGACTTGGATGTTCTCCAGAGGTCCTTTCCTACCTCAGCTGTGCTGGCATTCGGGGATTAGTGCAGAAAGCAAATCAGTCTTACTGACAGCTTCAGAAATCTAGAACCACCTGGGAATATTTTGTTAACTAGAACATAGTTTTGGTTACTAATTTGTGTTATTGCCATGATCTTTGGAAGGTTCTGTGAATTGGGTCTGTGTGGACTTCTGTGAGGAAAAGTCGGGGTCTGTAGTCTTGCTGTCAGAGTGGGAAGGTAGCCCTCCCTCGTGAAGGTTAACCTTACTGATGAAGTTGCTGCTAATCTCTGGTGGGACTCTTTAGAAGTCCTTGATCTTGCTGTATCAATTAGAAGATTTCTTTTCACTCCTGGCCCCTAAAGGTGTGAGTGTGTTGATTCTCCTGGTGTTTATTCCCCACGCAGAGTGATGCTGATGTTCAGCTCGTCCGCAGCTTTTGCCAGGTTTGAGCTGACCCTCTCCCTGTCTGCCAACTACCCAAATGCTCCTCTGCCTTTTACAGTCCGAAAAGTCATCGGCAACATTGGGTGAGTTGAATAGAAAGAATCACTCCTGGCTGATGTTCCAAAGCTGGGGCTGGGAGCTGAATGTTTTGTGCCCTCTCATACACGTGGGATCATTTTCTTTCCCAGGGAGGAGGAGGTTTCTGCTGTCCTCTCTAAGGTACCAGTTGGCCTCAACTACCTGAGGAGAATAGTCAGTTCAGTTCATCAGGACTTGCTGTGGCACCCCACATGATTCAGCAGAGCCAGCTGCTGAGCTTCAGCCACATCTGCAGTGTCCTGATGTGGTCTGGGATGGTTGGGTTTTTTATGTGTATTTTGTGTATTATGTATGTATATGTGAAAGTTCAATAAAAGTCAGGATCATTGCTCTTCATGCTGTGATTGTTGACTGCTCTGTTTCAACTTGGGCCTTCTACCAGTGGAAAAAACTTGGTTTGCCTGGGAGGACTTCTCAATATGTAAATTTGAGGGGTGGGTTTTGTTTCTTGGCATTAGATAGCTATGGGCTGGCTGTCACTGAAGAATTTTGCCTAGGAAAACAGTGTCCAGGTCACGAATCACTTGGGTATTACACCTGGTGTTGCTTTTAAATTACCTAAGATGGTTATATCAGGGTCATTAACCAGTGGAGGGTAGTGCAGCAGCTCTTCAGGAGCCAGCTCAGGCTCACTGCTTTGGTTCAGTTTTCTTTCAAGGCACTTGCAAGCTGGAGAACCTGAAACTGGTGACAGCTGAAGAGAGTTTTTTCGGGAGTTTATTGTCTTGTTCTAGAGTGAATCAAAGTTGCCCAGAGATTGTGTTTAAGGCCCCATCCCTGGAGACCTTCAATGCCAAACTTGCTGGGGCCCTGAGCAACCTGTTGTAGTTGATGTCCCTGCTGACTGCATGGGGTTTGGGACAAGTTGACTTTGGAGGATCTCTTCCAGCTCAGTGCATTCTGATTCAGTGAAGGTGGCAGATAACACAAAGCAAACCAAAGCCCTGCACTGCCAGAAGAAAAAAGGAGAGGGGGCAGAAATTGAGGAGTTTTAGATCTAATTTATATTTCTTATAATCACAGAATTCCTCAGGCTGGAAGAAAGCTGATGTCGTCCAACCCTTAACTCAGCAGTGCCAGGTCACTACTGAACCATATCCCTCAGCACCACATCACAGCTTTGAAACCCTTCTGGGCAGGGCAAGGGGCTTAATGCTCAGAAATGAACATTTGTCTTTTGCATGGTTTAGTTGGAAGGAGCAGAGGCATCAGATTCTGCTTCTTAAAAAAGAAAAGAAACAAAACAAATTTTAAAAACCCCAATTAATTTAAAAAAAATTTAATTAAAAATAGGAGGAGAAAAGGTGGCCTGGCCCTGCCTGCGTGCTTGAGCTCCGTGAGCAGCCGCTGCCCCTGTCTCAGCGCAGCCTCCTTCCGGGCCGCCGTGCAAACGGGACGCGGCCCCTTTAAGGCGTCGCTCGCGCGGGGAGGGGCTCGGCGCGCGCCAGCCGTCACGTGACGCCGTGGCGGGCTCCTCGAAGCGGTAGCGGCGCTAGCGGAGCGGAGCGAGGGTGCCGGGCCTGGCCCCGCCACGGGGTGAGCGACCGCGGACGGGCTGAGCCGCCTCCCTCCTGCCTGGGTCGGCCTCTCCTGTCCTCCTCCGGGCCGGAAAAACGCCGGGCTGGGCCCCGGTGCCCGGCTGGGCCTGCAGGCTGGCCCTGCTTAGGGCGAGCCTGGGGACGGGGAGGGGTTACCGGGCGGGGTTGTGTGGGGAAATGAGAGGAAATGGTAGCGTTAGGCACGGTGGGAGCGAGCAGAGCGGGGGAAGCTGAGGGGTTATTACGTGGGGTACGTGGAGGGGGCCTTAGAGGCCCAGGGTGAGCGGTGGGCTCCGGTCGGTGTAAATACTGCGGGGCCTAGTGGCCTGCCCGAGGGGCCCTGTGCCGCCTGGGGCTTTGGCGTCGGTGGCTGACACTGGGCTAATCAGCCTGGCTCCGACAGGCTTCTTGTCACCTCTGTCGCTGCCTGTGCCTCTGCCGACTGCAGGTGGGCAGTTGGTACCTGGGAGGTGCCATGAGCGTCCTCGTTATCCAGCATCTGCTAAGGCTCTGAGTGAAGTCACCTGAGGATCGTTATTGTCGGAGCGGGCAAACTTCCTCCTTCCCCTCCAGCTGTTGGTGCCTGCCATTGTGGTGCTCAACTTGGCCTTCAGGAAGGCCGCACAGATGTGTTGCACCATTAGCAGGGTCCAGAGAGAGAATCTCAGACCCCTTTCAAACTCCCCAAGGTGCTGGCAGCCTTTGTTCTTGTTGTGAGAGCAAAGCTGGAACATCAAGGGCCAGTTCCAAGCAATCTATCTTTTAGATTTGCTGCTTCCTGTTAAAGTGAGGTCCTTCTTGTACAAAATGAATGTTGGGTTGTTGGGTTTTTTTTAATGATACCCCTAGTTTTGTAGGGCTCTGTATTAAGCCTCTCCTGATTCTTCATCAGATAACACAAAGAGTTGTTTGGTTTGAGGTTTTATTGTTTTAATGTTCCCTGTGTAGGAAAGCAGACCAAAAAAATAATTCTTACAGTACACACATACAACTATCTGTAAGATTTGGGAGAGGAGAAACCCATCCCATGCTGCCTGGGATGATCAGTTAATCCCTTCTGCAGCACCTCACATCTGCCTGCTTTAAGTGGGGCACACTCTGCTTTTCTTGCAGTGAGGCTGCCCTGAATCCTTGGTGCGATGGCGATGCAGATGCAGCTGGAAGCAAATGCTGACACCTCAGCAGAGGAGGAGAGCTTTGGGCCACAGCTCATATCCAGGTTAGAGGTAGGTAAGGAGATCATTCCAGAGTTAAGTTTTCAGTCAGCTTGCTGGTCTCTTCCATATATGCAACTTGTAGCTGAAAATAGGTGCCACATTCTTGTGTTGGATCAGAAAGAAACCCCAGACCTCACCCTATTAGCATGCTCTCTTAGAATCACAGAATGGTTTGGGTTGGAAGGGACCCTAAAAGGTCATCTAGCTCCAACCCCCTGCCATAGACAGGGACACCTTGCACTAGCCCAGGTTGCTCAAGGCCATATCCCACCTGGCCTCGAACGCCTACAGGGAGGGGACATCCACAGCCTGCTTGGGCACCATGTTCCAGTGCCTCACCACCCTCCCTGGAAAGAATTTCTTCCTCATATCCAGTTTAAATTTCCCCTCTTTGGCTTAAAGCCAGTGCCCCTCATCCTATCACTACAAGCCCCTGTCAGAAGTCCCTCCCCAGCTCTCCTGCAGCCCCTTTTAGGTACTGAAAGGCTACTCTAAGGTCTCCCTGGAGCCTTCTCTTCTCCAGGCTGAACAAACCCAACTCCCTCAGCCTGTCCCCACAGAGGAGGTTCTCCAGCCCTCTGGTCATCTTTATGGTCTCCTCTGGACCTACTCCAACAGATCCATGTCCTTTGGATCCTTTGGCCCTGTTGGGGGGCCCAGAGGAAGGGCTGTGTGCCCCTTCTGCCCCTGCTGTGCCATCTCTATCATTAGTAGCTTATGCGAAGATTGCACTGGTGAAAGGAGTTTATTTTTATGGTTCTTTGTGTGGGTGAACAGGGAAGGGAAGGTGACACTCAATATGCTGATTTGTGCTAAGAGAGCTTGAGCCAAAGCTGCTGAAGGTATTCAGAGGCAGTGAGATTAAGGAATTTGTATCTTAGCTTCTCTTTTTGTGTCTCACTCTCAGCAGTGTGGGATAAATGCGAACGATGTGAAGAAGTTAGAAGAGGCTGGATTTCACACAGTTGAGGCTGTGGCCTATGCACCAAAGAAGGAGCTACTGAACATCAAAGGCATCAGTGAAGCCAAAGCTGACAAGATCTTGGTAAGGGCATTATGGAGAAACTTTAACTCAAGGTATTCACCTAAGTTGTTTTTTTCTACTGGCTTAAAGTGTTCCTGGTGGGTTTGGTAGCTCTCCATTAGGGGCATACTGAGAAGAGAATGATGAGGAGAGGAGACAAAATCCACTAGGGCCAGCTTCAAGAAGTGCTGAGGCACCATTAGAGAGGTCTCTAAAAATCATGGAAGGTCTGGAGGATATTCCTGAGATGCTGATTATTTGTAGCTCAGTATGTGAGACACTGGCACAGGTTGCCCAGGGAGGTTGTGGCTGCTCCCTCCCTGGAGGTGTTCAAGGCCAGGTTGGATGAGGCCTTGAGTAACCTGTGCTAGTGGGAGGTGTCCCTGCCTATGGCAGGGGGTTGGAACTGGATGATCCTTGAGGTCCCTTCCAACCTTCTCATTCTCTGATTCTATGATTTCTCATGGTAAGCCTACAGCAAAGAAATTCTGCTTTGTCATAGCAGTTGTAATTAAGTTGTAGGCTCCTTGTCCCAAGACACTGTGGCCAAGTAGCACAAGTTTTTTCAGAGAGGGACTAAGTGCAGTGTTTGTGGTGTAACATTCAGAACAAGAAGCTCATTGGCTGAACCTAGAGGAGCTCCTAGACAGGGGATCTGTCCTTGTTCCCTGCTTTGTCACACTTTTTCACCAAGCACCCACTGTGGGCAGTTGCCAAGGCAGAGGATGCTGAGTCATAACAACTGGGCTGACCCAGCAGAGCTGTTGTGTTGTTCTGAAGCATGTTAGGTGTGTACCTCAGGTTTTCACTGTCAGACCTGGCCTTTACTTCCTGGGGACTGGGAGTGAAGCTTGAGCTGAAGTCTCCCAGCACCTTCTAACTCAGAGCAGTTTGTGCCAAGCTGGTTCTCCTTTATCAAAATCTGAGCCAGTGCAGTGTTTAACTCAATCAATTCCCTGCTTTATGTTATTTACTCACTGCTAGGAAGAGCATTCCTGATGGCTGTGTGCTCATCCTAAGGGAGTCAAGTTTCACAGGGACAGAACTGAACCAGCACAGGCTGAGTGGGCCAGTGAAGGAGATTTCCATAAAACAGACAAAAGAGCTGTTGAAGCTTTTTCCTCTGAGCAGAATTTCAGTTCCAGAGGCACCAATTTCATGCAGTCTATGAAATCACAGAATCATAGCATGGGAAGGTTGGAAGGGACCTCAAGGATCAGCTAGCTCCAACTCCCTGCCATAGGCAGGGACACCTCCCACTAGTACAGGGCACTCAAGGGCTCATCCAACCTGGCCTTGAACATCTCCAGGGAGGTTGTGGAGCACAGAAGCACAGAATGTGATCTTTGATCACATTCTGTGCTTCTGTGCTCCACAACCTCTCTGGGCAACCTGTGCCAGGGTCTCATCACCCTCACTGCAAACAACTTCCTCCTACCATCTACTTTCAATCTCCCCTTTGCCATATCAAACCCATTGCCCCTTGTTCTGGCATTCCCACACCTTGTCAATAGTCCCTCCCCAGCCTTCCTGTGGCCCACTTCAGATCCTGGAAGGCTACTCTGAGGTCTGCTCTAAGGCTACTCTGAGGTCTGCTCTAAGGCTACTCTGAGGTCTCCTGGAAGGCTCCTCACTCTGAGGTCTCCTGGAAGGCTCCTCACTCTGAGGTCTCCTGGAAGGCTCCTCACTCTGAGGTCTCCTGGAAGGCTCCTCACTCTGAGGTCTCCTGGAAGGCTCCTCACTCTGAGGTCTCCTGGAAGGCTCCTCACTCTGAGGTCTCCTGGAAGGCTCCTCACTCTGAGGTCTCCTGGAAGGCTCCTCACTCTGAGGTCTCCTGGAAGCCTTCTCCAGGCTGCAGAGCCCCAACTCTTGTAGCCTGTCAAATGTCTGCATCACCTTACATAGATGCTTCTCAATTTCACAACACAGGAGCTACAGTGTTCATTACAAGAAGGAGTACATGAATGAGTTGTACTCCCCTTACATGCCTTGGTTTGGTTTTCCTTCAGGCTGAGGCAGCTAAACTGGTTCCAATGGGTTTCACCACAGCAACAGAGTTCCACCAGCGAAGGTCAGAGATCATCCAGATCACCACTGGCTCCAAGGAACTTGATAAGCTCCTTCAGGGTAATGCTTTTATTTCTCTTTGCTGAATAATCTCAGTTATCTGCTGCTGCTTTTCTTTTTCTTTTTTTTTTTTTTTTTTTTTTTTTAAGGCTATGAACATAATTCTTGGACAAAATCATGTGAGACACACAAGTTCTCCTTGAATGAAAGCTCTCCTCAAGTCCTGCTCTCTTGTATCGCAATGGATTCTTCTTTTGAAAGCTGCACAAACAGTTTGAAAACCTTTTGGTCATGCTGCAACACCCAGAGCTGTTCATTTGGGGTGATTCTGGTTGAATCTGTGGCTTATGTCAAGGAAACAAAGTGTCATCTGCCCTTCCTAATGGCAGTCAAAAAACCCCACCACAAACCATCTCAGCTTTTCAGCCTCCTCCAAAACACACTCCCCTAAAACTGATCTGCAGCATGAACACCTCTCAGCCCGGGAACCTCTTTTTCCTGTGGCAGTTTTGAAGCTTTTAACTCAAGGAGGTGTTTAAGTGAGCCTCTCTGAGTTGGGTGTTTACACATGGCTTTTGTTTCACCTTGGTGAAATTTGTTTTCTTATTCTCTTCCTTTCAGGAGGAGTAGAAACAGGATCCATAACAGAGCTGTTCGGGGAGTTCCGCACCGGCAAAACACAGCTGTGCCATACCCTGGCTGTCACCTGTCAGGTAAGCTCCTTGGGGTCCCTGCCAGCCTGGCACTATGAGTGTGCACAGGCCAAACCCAAGTGCTCAGACTGCCCAGCTCTGGGAGAACTGCTGATCTGTGCACTTCTCACCCTGTCTGAGGGGGATGCATAAACAGCTGCACACAACAGGAGGATTTGCAGCACCCTTGGCTGTAACTGCAGCTTTCCAGGACCTTCTCTTCTGTGCTTTGCCTACCTGCTAGGATCACTTCAGCAGCAGTTCAGTTTGGGCTGTTTTGTGGGGGGGTTTTTTGCCCATGTTTCACAAGTCCTGGAGGCTTTTTATGTTCAATTTGTGGTAGTTTTTTTTCCCCTCCATGTTTCACAAGTCCTGGAGGCTTTTGATGTTCAGTTTGGGGTGTTTTGGGGGTTTTTGCCCGTGTTTCTCAAGTCCTGGAGGCATTTTATGTTCAGTTTGGTGTGTTTGGGGTTTTTTTACCCATGTTTCACAAGTCCTGGAGGCTTTTTATGTTCAGTTTGGGGTGGGGGTTTTTTTTCCCTCCATGTTTCACAAGTCCTGGAGGCTTTTTATGTTCAGTTTGGGGTGGGGTTTTTTTTCCCTCCATGTTTCACAAGTCCTGGAGGCTTTTTATGTTCAGTTTGGGGTGTTTTGGGTTTTTTCCCCCATGTTTCACAAGTCCTGGAGGCTTTTTATGTTCAGTTTGGGGGTGGGGTTTTTTTTCCCTCCATGTTTCACAAGTCCTGGAGGCTTTTTATGTTCGGTTTGGGGTGGGTTTTTTTTTCCCTCCATGTTTCACAAGTCCTGGAGGCTTTTTATGTTCAGTTTGGGGTGTTTTGGGTTTTTTCCCCCATGTTTCACAAGTCCTGGAGGCTTTTTATGTTCAGTTTGGGGTGGGTTTTTTTTTCCCCCCAATGCTTCACAAGTCCTGGAGGCTTTTTATGTTGTCTCTGCAGCATTCTGACCACAAAATTTAACACACATTTGGCTTGGAGAATAATTCCAGGTCTTAAATGCAGAGAAGCTTTTGCTCTTTGAGGGTGCTCTGGACTGCAGGGAACCTTTCTTATCACCAAGAGTGCTGAAAAGAGGGAAGAAATGCTGTTGGGTCTGAGGAGCTTTCATGACTAGGAGCTTTTTGTCCTAACAGAATCATAGAATGGGAAGGTTGGAAGGGACCTCAAGGATCAGCTAGTTCCAACCCCTTGCCATAGGCAGGGACACCTCCCACTAGTACCTATCCTGAGATCACTTCCCTTGGCTTTTGTAAAAGCCTTCAGGTGGTTCCTCCTATCAAACAGTTCCTCAGTTGTGAGGAATCTTTTTTCCTAGTCTTAGCTGAAACAAAGGATAATGTTTATTACTTTCTAGAGGGTGCTGTCTCATAAACTATCAGAGGTTTGGGCCTTGATATGGTCATTTAAGGCTTCCAGGAGACCTTAGAGTAGCCTTCCAGGATCTGAAGGGGGCCTACAGGAAGGCTGGGGAGGGACTATTGACGAAGGCTTGCAATGCCAGGCCAAGGAGCAATGGGTTTGATATGGCAGAGGGGAGACTGAAAGTGGATGTTAGGAGGAAGTTGTTTGCAGTGAGGGTGGTGAGAGACTGGCACAGGTTGAGGGTGGTGAGACACTGGCACAGGTTGAAGGTGGTGAGACACTGGCACAGGTTTCCCAGGGAGGTTGTGGAGCACAGAATCACCCAACGTGATCAAAGATCACGTTGGGTGATTCTGTGCTCCACAACCTCCCTGCAGATGTTCAAGGCCAGCTTGGAGGAGGTCTTGAGTGACCTGTACTAGTGGGAAGTGTCCCTGCCTATGGCAGGGGGTTGGAACTGGCTGATCCTTGAGGTCCCTTCCAATAACACCCTGTCACCACCTCCCAGCTCAAAGCCTAGCACAGAGACTGGGAACGGGAATCTTTCTTCTCACTTCTCCCACATCAAGTGACTTTGATCACAGTATCTTGCATGTTAGGATAGCAGTTGAGGGCATAAAGCAGCAGCTGGGTTATTTGTTGGTGCTTTATTGAATTCTGCACTCATTTTTTCTCCTCCTTTAGCTTCCCATTGACCGGGGTGGTGGTGAAGGCAAAGCCATGTACATCGACACCGAGGGCACCTTCCGCCCAGAGCGGCTGCTGGCTGTGGCTGAGAGGTCTGTGCTTGGGGCTGGGAGTGAACTGAAGGCAGGAGCACATCCCTCATGGCACAGCCTCCTTAACAAGGATCACTGTGTTGATTAGCCTGTCTCCTGAAATTCCATGGGCTAAACCATTCCTGTCCCTAAAACCCCAACCAAATCCTCCCTGTGTTTAGCTGTCTGCCTGCACACATCTCAGAGCACCACGCTTAGCTCTGTTATAACCAGTCTCTAGTTTTAGGCACAACAGCAGCTTCTGTCATTGTCTCCTGTTTGTGTGATGCCTGTGCTTCTTACTAATGTCTCCCACCATCAGTTTTGCTGTCAGTGAAACCCATTCCAAGGTTGTTCTTGAATTCTGCCACCTGCCTTACCCTGAAACGAGGATTCTTTGGTCAAAAGTTGTGGCCACAGCAGCTGGAAAAGTTTTGTCAGGAGCTAGGAGAGCATCCACTGATGCTGAAAAGCTGAACATTGTGTTTTTAGCATCCACCAATGCTGAAAACAGCTGAAAAAGCTCTTTTCTCATCTCTTGCCTCTAACTCAGAATGCCCTGACATATTTTTTTAATACCAATTAGGAAGTAAAACTTAATGACTCAAATAAAAATTGTGCTGCACAGAGATTCTGGTTAGATCTAAAAAGCCTGAAGTGCTGGTTCTGTACTTGAGATGTTCTAAGATGCTTTAAGACTCAAAATTACAGCTGCCTCTGGGCTTTAACTATCTGTGGCTGCTGTTAAGGCCAAGGTATTTTTTGCTGCCTCAATAGCTGCCTCTATGGGCTTTTAACTATCTGTGGCTGCTGTTAAGGCCAAGGTATTTTTTGCANAAGCAGGGCTGCCCTGCTGGTTGGAAGGGATCTCTGGAGGGCATTCAGTCCAACCCACCTGCTAAAGCAGGGCTGCCCTGCTGGTTGGAAGGGATCTCTGGAGGGCATTCAGTCCAACCCACCTGCTAAAGCAGGGCTGCCCTGCTGGTTGGAAGGGATCTCTGGAGGGCATTCAGTCCAACCCACCTGCTAAAGCAGGGCTGCCCTGCTGGTTGGAAGGGATCTCTGGAGGGCATTCAGTCCAACCCACCTGCTAAAGCAGGGCTGCCCTGCTGGTTGGAAGGGATCTCTGGAGGGCATTCAGTCCAACCCACCTGCTAAAGCAGGGCTGCCCTGCTGGTTGGAAGGGATCTCTGGAGGGCATTCAGTCCAACCCACCTGCTAAAGCAGGGCTGCCCTGCTGGTTGGAAGGGATCTCTGGAGGGCATTCAGTCCAACCCACCTGCTAAAGCAGGGCTGCCCTGCTGGTTGGAAGGGATCTCTGGAGGGCATTCAGTCCAACCCACCTGCTAAAGCAGGGCTGCCCTGCTGGTTGGAAGGGATCTCTGGAGGGCATTCAGTCCAACCCACCTGCTAAAGCAGGGCTGCCCTGCTGGTTGGAAGGGATCTCTGGAGGGCATTCAGTCCAACCCACCTGCTAAAGCAGGGCTGCCCTGCTGGTTGGAAGGGATCTCTGGAGGGCATTCAGTCCAACCCACCTGCTAAAGCAGGGCTGCCCTGCTGGTTGGAAGGGATCTCTGGAGGGCATTCAGTCCAACCCACCTGCTAAAGCAGGGCTGCCCTGCTGGTTGGAAGGGATCTCTGGAGAGCATTCAGTCCAACCCACCTGCTAAAGCAGGGCTGCCCTGCTGGTTGGAAGGGATCTCTGGAGGGCATTCAGTCCAACCCACCTGCTAAAGCAGGGCTGCCCTGCTGGTTGGAAGGGATCTCTGGAGGGCATTCAGTCCAACCCACCTGCTAAAGCAGGGCTGCCCTGCTGGTTGGAAGGGATCTCTGGAGGGCATTCAGTCCAACCCACCTGCTAAAGCAGGGCTGCCCTGCTGGTTGGAAGGGATCTCTGGAGGGCATTCAGTCCAACCCACCTGCTAAAGCAGGGCTGCCCTGCTGGTTGGAAGGGATCTCTGGAGGGCATTCAGTCCAACCCACCTGCTAAAGCAGGGCTGCCCTGCTGGTTGGAAGGGATCTCTGGAGGGCATTCAGTCCAACCCACCTGCTAAAGCAGGGCTGCCCTGCTGGTTGGAAGGGATCTCTGGAGGGCATTCAGTCCAACCCACCTGCTAAAGCAGGGCTGCCCTGCTGGTTGGAAGGGATCTCTGGAGGGCATTCAGTCCAACCCACCTGCTAAAGCAGGGCTGCCCTGCTGGTTGGAAGGGATCTCTGGAGGGCATTCAGTCCAACCCACCTGCTAAAGCAGGGCTGCCCTGCTGGTTGGAAGGGATCTCTGGAGGGCATTCAGTCCAACCCACCTGCTAAAGCAGGGCTGCCCTGCTGGTTGGAAGGGATCTCTGGAGGGCATTCAGTCCAACCCACCTGCTAAAGCAGGGCTGCCCACAGCAGCTTGCCCGGGGGCTGTGTTGCAATCTCTCCAGAGGAGGAGACTGCACAACCTCTCCGGGCAGCCTGCTGCAGGGCTCCAGCACCCTCACATCCTTACAGTTCCTCCTTCTCTTCATGTGGCCCCTTCTGTGCTGCCCCCAGGTATGCCCTGCTGATCGTGGACAGTGCCACGGCGCTGTACCGCACCGACTACTCTGGCCGGGGGGAGCTGTCGGCCCGGCAGATGCACCTGGCCAGGTTCCTGCGCATGCTCCTCCGCCTGGCAGATGAGGTAACCTCCCAGCTTGGCCTTCCTGGCTCTCCAGGGCTGGCCATCAGGCTTCCTGCTCACAAACCTCAGCCCCTCTGCCTGCTCAGCCTCTGCTGCCCCTTGCTGTGAGAAGCGTGAGGGAGTGGCTATGGGCAGCAGAGAGGGCAGCAGGGCTGCACCCCTCCCTTGCTTTGTTTCTCCCCTCCCCTCCTTGGTGCTTCCCCCCGACCCCTTCCTGGTGTTTTTTCTTCCCCATTCCCCTCCTTGGTGCTTTTTCTTTCCCCC
>VWZE01024389.1:4148-28716 GCA_013396675.1 Eubucco bourcierii | reverse complement strand
CTCCTGCTGGCCACACTGCTCCTGATCCAGGTCAGGATACCATTGGCTCTGCTGCCCACCTGGGCACACTGGGTCAGCTGCCAACCAGCACCCCCAGGTCCCTCTCTGTCTGGCTGCTCTCCATCCACTCTGTCCCCAGCCTGTAGTGTTGCATAAGGTTGTTGTGGTCGAAGTGCAGAACCTGGCACTTGGCCTTGTTAAAACTCCTGCCACTGGACTGTGCCCATCTATGCAGCCTGTCCAGGTCCCTCTGCAGAACTTGCTCCCAGCTTGGTGTTGTTGCAAACTCAGAGCTGGAGGACTCAATCCCCTCCTCCAGATCATCAGTGAAGAAATTGAACAGGACTGTGCCCAGAACTGATCCCTGGGGCACACCACTGGTGCCAGCTGCCAGCTGGATGCTCAGCTCTAGGCCTGCTACCACCACAACTCCATCCCTCTACCCAAAATGTGACAGTGCTCTGGGAGGATGCCAGATGTGATGTGGACTGCCTGAGTACCCTGGTTCCCAGAGGAGCCTGTGGCTGGTGCCGTGGGAGCCTGCTGCAGCTCTCAGCTCATGGTCTGGTCTCCCTGCCCCATTGGGGCCAAGTGGATCTGCTGAATCTTCTTCTGTATTCTGATCTTTACCTTTCTGTTAATGACAGTTTTAATTTGCCAGCCAGCAGTGAGGCTGTCCCTCTGTTGAGAGGTTACAGGCACTAATTGCTCCCCTCCTCGTGCTCTTTTCAAGCAGAGGAGTTTTCCTTCAGGTCTCTGGCAATGCCAAACTATTTTTGGCTCCACCTCAGCTCACCTCTCCACTCGCTTGTGACACAGTGTCAGGTTTGATCTGTACCTTCCCACTGCTAGACAGCTCCGCCTAAAGACATAATCCCTGGCCCCTAATAATTATAACTACATCAAAGGCTGGCTGGTTTGCTTAGCTGCAGAGGCCTACACAAAGATCTGTGTATCTTCACTTGAAAGAGATTGAGAGGTTTGTGTCAAGCTTTAGAATTCCATTTTTCCTCCCTTCTTTTATTGTGACAGGTTCCTGCCCTGGTTGAAAAAGCTCCCCTGTACGCCTGGAACGAAGACACTCTTCCCCCTAACATTTGAATTTTGACAGCCCTCATGTTTTGTCAGCAGTAAAATTAATGCCCTTCTGAGTATGAGGAAGTCTTACCAAAGAGTCACAGATGAGGTCTTTTGTGCCTTCATTTTTCATAATGTGTAGAGCAAACAGATAAATTAGTAGAAATCAGTAACTGGAAGAGACCCACCCCAGGGAGTTGGGGTTTTGGGTTTTGTTTTGTTTTTTAATCCATAACATGTTTTATAAACAAACAAACAAACCAAAAATTGCAGTCTTTCCCAGCTCTGGTACTTGAAAGGAGCTGTCTGTGTTAGATCAGTGTTCGTTCCACTAACAGTTAGGCTATTGAAGGGTGTCCCCCATGGCAAGGTACAGGCCTGGGGAAGTGCGATTGGAAAGCTGTGACTCTGAGAAGGACTTGAGGGTGCTGGACATGAGGCAGCAGTGCCCAGGTGGGCAAGAAAGCCAATGGCAGCCTGGGCAGGGTCAGCAGCAGGGTGGGCAGCAGGGCCAGGAGGTGCCCATCCCCCTGTGCTCAGCACTGGGCAGGCCACAGCTCGAGTGCTGTGCTCAGCTCTGGGCCCCTGACTGCAGGAAGGACACTGAGGGGCTGCAGCCTGTGCAGAGCAGGGCAGCCAGGCTGGAGAAGGGCCTGGAGCAGCTGGGGCTGAGGAGGGGCTGAGGGAGCTGGGGGGGTGCAGGCTGCAGCAGAGGAGCCTGAGGGCAGAGCTCATTGCTCTCTGCAGCTGCCTGCAGGGAGGTGGCAGTGAGGAGGGGGCAGCCTCTGCTCCTTGGTGCCAAGGGACAGCAGCAGAGGAAATGGTTCCAAGCTGCCCCAGGGGAGGCTCAGGCTGGATGCTAGGAAATATTTCTGCCCTGGAAGGGTTCCCAAACCTTGCAGTGGTCTGCCCAGGGCAGTGCTGGAGTCCCCATCCCTGGGGTTGTTCCAGCAGTCTGTGGAGCTGAGGGACATGGTTTGGTGCTGAGCCTGCAGTGCTGGGTGGAGGGTTGGGCTGGGTGAGCTTGGAGGCCTCTGCCAACAGGATGTGTTCTGTGATCCTGTGATCCTGTGAGGTCTCTCAGATGAGTGTATTTCCATCTTACCCCTGTCACCTCTAGCAAAGCTGACACACGTAGAGAGTGGGTGATGCTAATTACCAAGTAAACTACTTCTTTTGTATAGCAACATATCGAGAAGTCAGTTACAAAACCAAAGGCAATTCCCAGAGATATTCCTTGGGTGAGGAGGTTGCATGATACAAAATGGTTCATCCTAAAACACCTTGAGGGGTGCCCATGGCCTGGCACTGAAGTCAAGAGGGGCAAAGTGTCATTGTGCCCACTGATGTCATAGCTGGGATCTTAAGGGGGAATTTGGCTGACACTGACTCCACAGGATGAAGTAAACTGAAGTCAGGAGGAGTAAGTCTCATTCCATTCACTGGTATCACAGTTGGGCATATAAGTAGAAATTTGGCTCCTCAGCACCGAATCCATTGGCTGAAGTAAATAGAGAGCACATAAATAACTGTTGGAACGAAGCATCAAAGAAATGACTGCATGGAAAGTGCCTGTGCACAGAGGTTCTGCAAGCACCTTTCTGGGAAGCAGGGTTTAGCCAAATGCAATGCATGCATTAGTCAAACACAAGTTTTTCTGGCTCGCTGCGGGATCCCCTGCTGCAGTTTGCTGGCCTCTAATTCACTGTAGGTCCAACAAGGTGATTTACACTGTGTCATTAGAGTGTAATATTCATAAGCTCTGGATTCCAGTCTTGCCTACAGCTCTGTGAAAAAGCCCCTGGTAAAGCTCCCATTAGCTTCAAAAGGCCCACATGCAGGCTGGAAGAGTGCTGCCCCAAGCCACCCCATGCATATTCACAGGGCTCCTCGCCTGCACGTGTGCCCCTACACCAGCTGCCACAGCCCAGGCCCGGGCAGCCCCGCCACCGGCTCTCACCCTGGGCGCCAGCACGGCGCTAATTGTTCCCTGCTGCCGCTTTGCTTCGTGAGGTCGGCAGCCACGGAGCGCTCCGCTGCTCTGCCTCTCTGGCGCGCTTCGCTTTCTTCTGGAAGCACAAGCGGCAGCCAGGGCAGGCGGCGCTTTGCCGGTGCTGCAGCTGGCAGAGAGCTGCCCGCCCGTGTGCTCGCGGTATGTCGGAGGCATGCGTGTCTCACACAGCCTGCAGCCACCCCGGGCCTCCTGCTCTCCGGTAGGCCCTTCCCCAGCTGCTTTGTGCTGCCGCGGAGTTGGCCGGGGCAGGCTTGTGTGGCGGCTGGAATGTGTCTTGTCCTGCCTGCCGCCCGTGAGGCGATGGGACGTGACAGGCTGCGATCCGCGGACAGAGGGGCTGTGGGGGGCTGCCGCTGCCAGCTGCCAGCTCGGCCTTCCAGTGGAGCTGTTTGACGCCAACTCTTGTTGCCCTGGCTTGCTGAAGAACGATCGCCCACCGCCCGCTGTGCAGGCGGGGTTCAGTGAGCAGGGACGGCACAGCCAGCGGCAGGAGGAGGCTGTGAAGGCTGTGTAAGCAGGAAAGCCTTTGCACACCTGCTTTCTGGTCAAGTGACCCAGCCAAAATGTGGAAGGACTCTTATGTCTTCTATGCTTAAAGAAGATTTACATTTTGGAAGGTTTCATAGAATCCTAGAATCGTTTAGGTTGGAAGTGACCTCAAAGATCATCTAGGTCCAACCCCCTGCCATAGGCAGGGACACCTCCCACTAGCACAGGTCACTCAAGGCCTCCTCCAACCTGGCCTTGAACACCTCCAAGGAGGGTGCAGCCACAACCTCCCTGGGCAACCTGTGCCAGTGTCTCACCACCCTCACTGCAAACAACTTCCTCCTAACATCCACTTTCAATCTCCCCTCTGCCAGTTTGAACCCATTGCCCCTTGTCCTGGCATTCCAAGACCTTGTTAATAGTCTGTCGTCCCCCCCCTCCCCAAGCCTTCCTGTAGCCCCCTTCAGATACTGGAAGGCTACTATAAGGTCTCTTGGAAGCCTTCTCTTCTCCAGGTTGCAAAGCCCCAACTCTTGTAGCCTGTCCTCATAGCAGAGCTGCTACAGCTTGTTTCTTGCCGCCTCTTTCACTATAGTCCCCAGCCACACTGCAGGCCCTAAAGTGGGAGTAGCATGGAACCGAGGTGGAGGTGTTTTACTCCGAAGACTCCCTGGTACTGCCCCCCTGCAAAGCTCCCACAATAAAAGCCAAGGTGTGCAGTGACCTGATGTTAGCTCTTGTTGGGTGCTTTCAGCCTGACAAAACCCAAGTTCCCTGTTCAAGGTCTGTCTCAGGGATGGTGACTTTCTAATCAGGATGTCGCTGGTAGAATCATAGAATCATAGAATGGTAAGGTTGGAAGGGACCTCAAGGATCATCCAGTTCCAACCCCCTGCCATAGGCAGGGACACCTCCCACTAGTACAGCTCACTCAAGGCCTTCTCCAACCTGGCCTTCAACACCTCCAGGGAGGGAGCCGTAGGGAGTAGCTGTAGGGAGCAATAAGGAGCTGTAGGAAGCTGTAGCAGTAGGGAGAAGCAGTAGGAAGAGCACCTTCAGGGAGGGAAGCTGTAAGGGAGAGAAGCTCAGTGGGGCCCAGGAGTGGCAGCAAGCTCTGCACCCATTACTGTTGTCAGTCTTGCACCCTCTGAAGTCCCAGACTTTGCCTGAAGGAGACACAGAATGGGCTGTTTAAGAAGTTCTGATGAAAAGCTGCTCAGGAATGCCTAATGCAAGGCAAGAGGTACACCCAGAGCTGAGGACTTTTTGCCTCCTTCAGTATCCACTCTGTTTAATCTCCCTTGCTTCAACGATCTTTTCCCTAAATATCCTTCCTGGTGGTTAGTCCACATACTTCGTTTGACTTTTAAGTCTCTGTGGCAAGAGTGCTGCAGCTCCTGAACTCGTGTGTGAATATCTGCTCTTCAATGATGTTTTTCACAGCATTCAGAGCACCACAAGTCCTGAGCTGTGACTTCAGACAGTCAAGTTCCGTCTTACAAAGTGATTGTGAGGCAGCTCTGGGTTATCTCTGTCGTGTTGATGTGATGAAGCGGCAAAATCTTGTACCACAATGTTGTCAGGCAGACACTTGATTTCATCCTCCTGCCCTCCCAGCTCTACCACCTTCCTCCCTCTGGAGTTCAGGCTCCTCAGTGTCCATGTCCCAGCTTCTCCACTGCCCTCTGGGGGAGCACAGCTTCCCTCTGCTCCCCTTCTCCTATATTTCAAGCCATCCTCTCCCAGTGCATCTGCAAGGCTGTGTTTGGTGCTACCACAGAGGCTCGCCGTGCCTGGCTCCACCAGCCCTGTGTAGTGGCTGCTCAGAGCTCAGCCTAACATCCTACCAGGAACCAGTGGCAGGAGTAGCAAGGACTTTCTTGCTGTCCTTCACCAGTGATGGTTCCGAGCACAGCTTTAGGCCCTTGTGTAGCACAAGAGCAGTAAGAAGTCAGGGCATGGTTCTCACATAAGTCAGGTCCTGTGGATTAACCACACAATACTTTCACAGAAAGTGAAAGACCTCAATCTGCACCAGGAGGGGTCTTAGGCTGGACACTAGGAAGCATTTTTTTACAGAAGGGGTTGTCAGGCACTGGCACAGGCTGCCCAGGGAGGTGGTGGAGCCTGCGTCCCTGGAGGGGTTCTGTGCCAATGCGGCCCTTGGACATATGGCTTAGTGCTGCACTTTGTAGAGCAGGGTTAATGGTTGAACTCCATGGTGTTGGAGGTCTGTTCCAGCCTAAAGGGTTCTGTGATTCTATGATTCTCCTGCAGAGTTGTAAAAACCTAGGCATGGCTTCTGGGGTTTTTTCAGCACAGCATTGCTTCCTGTCTTGTGTTTTTCACTTGATGTAACCAACCTTCTACTGCATCCTATTAGGATTACTCCAAGCCCTCTGCTAGACTAAATTTCCTTTGCTGATGGTCTCACTGCTGAGAATCTCTGCTAGACTAACCTCTGCTAGACTAAATTTCCTTTACTGATGGTCTCACTGCTGAAAATCCTCCTGGGAGATAAGCAAACATTCCTGAAATGCACCAGGTGAAGAGCAAATTCTGGAGCTGACCCAGAGACCTTGCAGAATAACTCCAGAACTTAATCTTACATCACCTGGAAGTGCTGCTGCTCATGCACCATCACCAGGAGCCCTACAGCAGCTCACCCTCTGACTGTGCCATGTAACCCACGGCAGGAAGTATTTTGGACCTGGTCTAAACTTCTCCTGACTCATCATTTGCAGCTCAGTGCTGAATTTCAGCATGCCTCTGCCTAGATAATGCAAACTATTATTAAGCAGATTAAAGATTATGGCTACAGTTAATTATCTTACTACGTGGGATGTGCTGTGGCCAGAGCAGCCACTAAGTGCTCACCTTAGGCCCTTGCTTATAGCCACACAAAGGGAGCCCAGACTAAAGGAAGCATGAGGACCACAGCTCTGATCACTGTGAGAAAATGGTTGTTAACAGTTAAGCAGACAGGAATGTTCCTGATTTCCTCAGAAATCCCTGAGGGCAGCTGAAGGAAGATAAGCCAGTGTGCCCAGCTGGCAGCACCAGCACTGGGGAGGCCATACCTTGAGTGCTGGGATCAGTTCTGGGCACTCACTCCAAGAAGGACATTGAGGAGCTGGAGAGGGTCCAGAGAATGACAAGGAAGCTGGGAAAGGGTCTGGAGAAGACGGTTGGTGACCTGGGGTTGTTTAGCCTGGAAAGGAGGAGGCTGAGGGCAGAGCTCATTGCTCTCTGCGGCTCCCTGAGAGGAGGCTCCAGCCAGGTGGGGGTTGGGCTCTGCTCCCTAGGAACAAGTGACCGGAGGAAAGGAAATGGCCTCAAGTTGCCCCAGGGGAGGTTTAGGTTGGAGATGAGGAGAAAATTCTTGCCTGAAAGGGTTCTCAGAGCCTGGCAGAGGCTGCCCTGGGAGGTGATTGAATGCCCGTGGCTGGAGGTGTTTGACAGAGGCAGAGCTGTGGTGCTGAGGGCCCGTGGCTCAGCCCCAGCCTTGGCAGAGCTAGAGACTGGTTGGACTCAGTGACCTTAAAGGGCTTTCCCAGTTGAAACAGTTCTCTGAGTCCACGATTCCCTGATGCTAGGCCCTTTAGCCAGTGCCTTATTTCTGCAGATTATTATCCCCCACACTGTCCCAACCCTTTTCCCTGTGTCTTTGGGAGCTCTGCAGCCCACCCGTGGGGTCACAGCCCACTCGTTGGGATCAGAAACAGCACAGCAGGTCAGGGACTGGATGAAACGAGGCCTTTCCAGCCACCAGCCTTTGGCCAGCTGGTTTGATCCTGCAGTGCTTGTCTGTAGCTCTGCAGACGGTCTGGGCGGCAGGCTGCCTATCCTTGCCTCTTACCCCATGCCTCCTCCCCCACCTGTGTCCTGCTCCTTCAGCGCCGTGCCCTCAGCAGCTCCCCATCGGTGCCAGGCTCAGAGCGGTGCCTTCCCATCAGGTTAACCACAAGCTCAGGTGAAGCCCTGTCTTCCGAGCTCACTTATTTTCAACAGCTGAAGGAATTCTGACAACCCAGGGTGCAAAGACACCCGGGAGGATCCGGCTGACATCCTCCGGTTCGTATCTGCCATTAGATGTCAGTGTGACAACAACCATCGTGCACAAAGGATGTTCTGGGCTGTGCAGAGGCTGCCAACCCATCCCGCTCTCCTTGCTCTCAGCTCGGGGAAAACACGACATGCCACTGAGCTGAAGGAGGAGGATGAAGAGAGCAGGAAACGTTTTATAGCAGGGTTTTTTCCCCACCACCTAGATGCAGTTGCCTCCTAACAGCGAAGTCTGTTTGCATTTTGTTCCATGTGCCTCAGGTTCCTGCTCCTGCAGTTGTCAAAGAAGGAAAATATCTACCAAGCCAGGCCAAGAGCTTCTGCACATACTGCTCTGACACTCTGTTTTGGTGGCAAAAAGGGTCAGTCAATACCACTGGCAATTCACAGTCCACAGGAAGTAAAACTGCTTTGCCCAGGTGCAAATGTAAATTGTTCCTGTAGGTGCCTGCTGCTGTTGATGCCTGTAGGTGGGTCCCAGTTGGAGAACAGCAGAAAGTTTCACTCCTTTGGAAGGAAAGGACAGAAAACTTTAAAACTATTTCTAAAGCAACTTTTCTCATCTGAATTATGACCTTATTTTGATGTGTCTTTGATATGCACAGTGCAGGAAAGCCATGACACGTTTATGACATGGATTAGCTATTTAGCACGGGCAGCAGATCCAGAGAGGGGATCCTGCCCCTCTGCTCTGCTGAGACCTCACCTGCACTGCTGTGTCCAGCTCTGGGACCCCAACACAAGAGAGACATGGACCTGCTGGAGAGGGTCCAGAGGAGGCCATAGAGATGCTCAGAGGCTGGAGAACCTCTGCTGTGGGGACAGGCTGGGAGAATTGGGGCTGTTCAGCCTGGAGAAGAGAAGGCTGTGAAGGTTCCAGGGAAACTTTAGAGCTGCATTTCAGTATCTGAAGGGGCTACAGGAGAGCTGGGGAGGGACTTTTGACAAGGCTTGGAGTGACAGGACAAGGGGCAATGGTTTGAAAGTGGAGCAGGGCAGGGTTAGGTTGGACGTGAGGAGGAAGCTGTGCAGCAGGAGAGTGGTAAGACACTGGCACAGGCTGCCCAGGGCTCTGCTTGAGGTTCTGTCCCTGCAGACATTCAAGCTGAGCCTTGCTGTGTCCCTGTGCAGCCTGCTCCAGCTGGAGGTGTCCCTGCTGAGTGCAGGGGGGTGGCCAAGATGCCCTTGGAGGGTCCCTGCCAACCTGATGCAGTCTCTGATTCTGTGGCTCTGCACTAAGGAGGTTGCAGTGGTTTTTAACTGAAGTGCCAGGCACTTCCCAAGGTAGCAAACACTTTTGGGTTACATGGAGGATTTGAAGGTTAGTAATGAGCAGCAGTTTGGGGACAGAAATTATTTTCAGAAGACAATGAGTTTAAAACTATTGTCTGGTTGCCTCTAGGACTGAGAACATCTCAGGTACTTGTAGGATAGTGGGGGCTTGCCTCACATTTGGAACTGGAGGTGTTACCACCATTAACTTCAGTGAGATTTAGGCCAGGTCAGCATGGTGGCTAAAGCAGCTTGGCCTGCACCAGGCTCAGGGGCTGGGCTGTGCAAGAAGAAAATTCAGTTTCAGCTTTGCTCTCCTCCTTCCTCCATTGCAGTGGAAGAGATTGTGAGCATCACTTAACTTTTTCTGATTTGGACAGATAAAATCTGGAAACCATGCTGCCACCTGAGCCTGCTGGCTTTTCTTTGAGCTGCTGCCAGCTTTGTAGCAGCTGCTCCACACTGGAGTGGTTAGTCCTGAGCAGGCACTGCACAGCCCAGAGCAATGCTGGCCAAGAGAAGAATCCTCTGCTCCCACCTCAGCCAGATAGCTGCAGGTCTCTTTGCAAGAACAAAGACTCCCAAAGCCATGCTCCCCTTTCAGGTGGGGGTGGGGAAGGACAAATCTCGTGTGCCAACTCGACCTTGTCTTTAGAACAGGTAATTATAGGCATTGCCAATTGAAAATATGCCTGATGAAAGAGGTCCAGCCACATGCAAGGTGGTGAAGTCACCCTTGACTGTTCTCATACTAAGAACTGCCACAATGATGTTCTTCACAGAATGCTGGGAGCTAGAAGAGGCCTCCAGACATCATCCAGTCCACACCCCCTGGTAAAGCAGGATCACAACCAGTTGGGTTTTGAAAGTCTTAAGAGAAGGGGGCTCCACAGCCTCTCTGGGCAGCCTGCTCCAGGGCTCCAGCACCCTCACAGGAAAGAACTTTTCCCTTCTGTTCCTGTGGCACCTCCTGGGTTCCATTTTGTGTCCAGTGCCTCTTGTCCTGTCCCTGGGCACCACTGAACAGAGTCTGGCTGCATCCTGCTGACCCTCACCCTTCAGCTATTGCTCAGCATTGCTGAGACCACCCTCAGGCTGCTCCTCCCCAGGCTGAACAGCCCCAGGGCTCTCAGCCTCTCCTCACAAGGTGATGTTCAGTGCCCTCAGGGGCTCTCTGCTGGACTCTCCCAGTTCCTTGTCCTTCTGGAGCTGGGGAACCCAGAATTGGACACAGTGCTCCAGATGAGGCCTCAGCAGGGTAGAGTAGAGTGGGAGGAGAACTTTCCCAAACCTGCTGGCCACACTCTTTAATGCACCCCAGAGGACCATTTGCCTTCTGGCTCATGGTGAAGTTGTTGCCCACCAACATTCCAATCCAGAGAGCTGCTCCTGGTGCAGGGGGTTATTCCTTCTTAGATGCAGGACTCTGTACTTGCCCTTGTTGAACTCTTTCCTCTCCTCATAGGGCTCAGCTTATCCAAAAAGCTGTCACCTGTACTTCAGTTTGCTTGCACTCAAACTCTCTTTCACTTTGTACTCCTTTCAGCAGCAGGGGTTAAACCTTTCTTTAGATGGGTACTGGTGGAAGCTTCAGGCTCTCCTGCCATCTATTCTGACCTCAGAAATAGAAATGGAAGAGCTCCTTGCTTTTGACACGTGGTTTCAGACAAGGTTCTTGTTCTTTGTGGTGCAAAGGCATCAGGCAAAGACACCAGCTGGGCTGGCAGTTGGAGGAGCCCCCATCACTGGCCATTTGTAGCTTCTGCAGGATCTGAGGGTGGCTATCAGTAGAGGCTCTAGGGCCAGGCACAACCCGGGTGCAGGGCATTCTGTCCCCGAGTTTCTCTGAGTGAGCCCAGTGGTCATTTTGCTGTAAAACAGAGCTGAAAGAAGCAGAGAGCTGGAAGCATGCTCTGACCTGAGCACTCTGCTTGTGGGGAGAGCACTGCTGCAGGCTGCTCTGCACACCTCAGGAAGGGTGGTGCTGACAGGTGCCCTCTGGCCAATCGCTTCTCCCTGCAAATGGCTGAGTTCCCACCCGCAGCCTAAACCAGTCCAAAGATGTCCCACAAAACATGAACTGTAAGGAAGAGTTTCTGCCCAGAGTCAGAGGAGAGGCAGAGGGAGCAGAGTCAGGCTGTGAGGAAGGACTCCAAGGTCACAGTAAATAACCAGGGAGACAGTAAACATCTCTGGGGGATGCATATCTGTGTGAGAAGAACTGGTGGTGGCATGTCAGGAAAGCAAAAGATGGCTGTGGCAACGTGGAATGCTGCTTCTGATGGGCAAACTTTTCTTCTTGAGCAACCATGACTTTGTCCACAGACAGAAAATGCTCCTCAAGTGATGAAAGGAGCAGCTGACAGGCAGTGCTGTGTTCCACAGATTGCACAGGCTCACAGAAATGCAGGGGTTAGAAGGAACCTCTGGTGAGGCTTCAATTAACTTGGCTGTGAGGAACAAGTTGTGCAGCAGGAGGCTGCTGGAACCCTGCAGCAGGTTGCCCAGGGAGTTGGTTGGGGCCCGTGGCTGGAAATATTGAAGGTGAGGCTGGAGAGGGCTGTGGGCAGCCTGCTCTAGTAGAGGATGTCCCTGCTGAGTGCAGGGGTTGGGCTGGGTGAGCTTTGGAGGTCCCTTCCAGCCCAGACCCTTCTGTGATTCTGTGAGATTTTCTAGTCCGACCCCTTGCCAGAGCAGGGTCGCCTAGGGAAAGCTGCACAGCACATCATCCAGGTGGATTTTGAAAGTCTCCAGAGACACAGACCCCACAGCCTCTCTGGGCAGCCTGCTCCAGGGCTCTGCCACCCTCAAAGTAAAGAAGTTTTTTCTCATGTTTCGACAAAATTTCCTCTGTTCAAGGTTGTGCCTCTTGTCCTGTCGCTGGGCACCACTGAAAGCCGACAGGATGTGCAGAGAGGATGCTGGGCCAATGACCTTCTCTTAAAAAAAAAAAAAAAAAAAAAAAAGTAGTTTTTTTCTGAGGTGAGGGTCTGTCTGAGACAGGATCTGGTCTCCAACTCCTGTTGTCTACTTCAATGAGAACAGGAGAAAGAAAGGGAATGCAATTGGGTAATGAGAAGAACCAGGGTGATTTTTTTTCTCTCTCCCTGGCATCAGATACCAGCTCTTTGCATCACTTCCCATGGACTTTCCTCCTAGTTACCTTCAAAAGCAGAAGCAGTGCCAGGAGCTGCCCACAGCTGCCTCTGGGGCTCTTGATCTTCCCAAGCGCTGTCCGCAGCCGCTGCTGCTGCTGACGGAGTTTATTTAAATAGGGCAGGGAGAAGGTTTTTGTGTTTGCAGAAGGCAGTGTGCAGTGCAAACCACCTCTGTGAGGCTTCCAGAGAAAAAACCCCAACGCTCTGCTACTCACACCACTCTGCAATTGAGGGAAACCAGCCAGATGTAGATCTTCCCAAGGAGTGGAAGAAACAGCCTGGGAATGAAAACCCCACTGCTGCCACAAGGCTGCCTTTCCCCTTGGAAAGGAGATATGAAGCGCAGCCTGTGCCCTACCCAAAGCTTTACATTTTCCCTCCAAGTCAGTCCCTTCTCATGGTAAGGGGCACAAAGGGAAGTGCCAAGGTTTCCAGATGCCAGCATGGTCAGGGAATGCCAGCACCACAGCCTGTGTTGGTGGTTAGCAGCAGAGTGCCGGCACGGGTGAGTGATGGGCCCTGAACCCCTCTCAGAGAGGAGCTGCCCTCACGTCTGCTTCAGTGGCTTTATTAGCCACACCTTTCTTCTGCCTTCTGAAGTGTCAGTCAGGGTGCTCTGGAGATGGGGAAAACAAGATGTGCTCTAATACCTCAGCTCCTTTCATGTCCCAGTGCCTTCAGCTATGTTTAGAAAGTGCATCCAAGTTTTCTCTCCCGCTGCAGGGTTTAACTGAGAGGCACTGCAGAGAGCTCTGTGCAAGTGTCCTGAAGAGAGCTTGGGTGTCGGCGTGAGCCACACACAGCTTGGACAGACACAGTCATAGAGTGGTTTGAGCTGGGGGAGACACTGAGCCCAGCCTCCAGCCTAACACCACCATGGCCACTCAACTGTGGCGCCGTCACTGGAGAGTGCCAGCCCCTGTGGGCTGCTCCTGGGGGGGATCTCTTCTAGGCGTCCCACTGCTGCTGATGATTTTCTGTGCAGATACAACATGCACAGACCCCATAAAAACTTGGCCCTCGTTTGAGGGAAACTTACACCCCAAATTTCCATCTCAAAGCACAAAAGGTGTTATGGAAAGTCAATCTTTTCAAAGGGGTTGAAAACCCCATTTTTGGTTTTGGCCCATGGCAAAGAGGCTTCTGTTACACTCTAGGCTAAACAGAGTTACATTAAGCTCAAAGATATAAGGGTAAGTTCAGTCTCTACANAACACCTCCAGGGAGGGAGCAGCCACAACCTTCCTGGGCAACCTATGCCAGTGTCTCACCAGCTCCTAACATCCACTTTCAATCTCCCCTCTGACACTTCAAACCCATTCCCCTTGTCCTGCCATTGCAAGACCTTTTCAGTAGTCCCTCCCCAGCCTTCCTGGAGCCCCCTTCAGATCCTGGAAGGCTACTCTAAGGTCTCCTGGAAGCCTTCTCTTCTCCAGGCTGCACAGCCCCAACTCTCTCAGCCTGTCCTCACAGCACAGCTGCTGCAGCCCTCTCAGCATCTTGGTGGCCTCCTCTGCACTGGCTCAAACACTTCCATGTCCTTCCTGTGCTGGGGACTCCAGAACTGCACCCAGGACTGCAGGTGGGGTCTGAGGAGAGCAGAGCCAAGGGGCACAATCCCCTCCCTTGCCCTGCTGCCCACACTGCTCTTGCTGCAGCCCAGCACACAGTTGCTGTCTGGGCTGCACTCACACTGCAGCCTCAGGTTGAGCTTTTCATCACCCCAGACCCCAAGGTCCTTTTTCCTTAGGGCTGCCATGAGGAGGAACTTTTTTTTTCCATGAGACCCACTGACTGTGAGTAAAACAGTCTGCCTGAGGCCAGAAAGAAAAACTAGTTTGTAATTTGGGCTTTATTTACAGATAGTAGTCCCATTTTTCCATTATTTGGCTCAGGCAACTAACTGGACCCAAGCTCTCCTTCATTAAGAGAAAGAAAAAAAACAAACCACCACTCCTCACTCTTCTCAGTAAGTGTGAGCTGCACACTTTCAAACTTGAATAGCACAGAATTTCTCACTTGATCAGGAAGCTGATTTGACTTACTGCTATGTTCCATGTTAAAGGCTTTGGTCGTATGTTCATGGGTTCTCAAATTCAATTCAGTGTCTTGCTTAAATTTCTAGCTGCAGTGCATTTAGCCTAATTGCTTTGGTGATTTGGGTGCTCAATAACTACCACTCTCCTGGGTTCTCCTCTTTAAAGGCTGAGCAAGAAAGAAGCCTAAGGGGCACAGGTGGGCTCACCTGCCCTTTAGGCTTCACCTGTGGCGTGTGGGGAGATCTCTGCCAGTTTGACCGCAGCCCCGGACCGTGCATGGCCAGGCCGCGCTGCTGTCAGCGGAGAGCACTTAAACACCTGTATGTAATAGCTTTAGCTATTTAAGCCCAAATCGGGTTTGCAGCAACAAGGGAGGCTGAGCAAAACGGTTCAGGTTTCAGTTGTCAACTAAATGTGTGCACTGGGCCTTTAAGTATTTGGCCAGACACGTCTTGATTGCTTAGCTTTTGTTTGCACCCCTGGAAAGTCAGCTGGGTAATGCCCTGTAGCCAAAGCCTGTTCTGCGGTGCCCTAAGCAGGCTGGGGGCAGGGGCGAGAGAGGAAGAATTAACAAAAACCAGGGCTCTATTTACGAAGAATTAACAAAAGCCAGGGCTCTATTTACGAAGAATTAACAAAAGCCAGGGCTCTATTTACCTCTTTACAGCTTTTTTGTGAGCCAGGCTCATCACAGTCTTTGCGAGGTTGCCTATAAAAACCAAAGGGACCTAAGACGATCCCAGAACGCTGTTTTTTTAAGGCTGGCTCTTCTTGGGGACGAGGCGCGGGGGTGATGGAAGCAGAAGCTGCCCCCAGCTGCAGGCAGCAGGGGTATGCCCCCGAGTCTCTCCTTCTTTCCCCCCCCGTTGTTTACAGCGCTTTGAAAGAGTTCTCACGCCGGGTATATGTCATTAGCTGGCTGCTGCCTCTGCACACGTTGCTGCCATGGCCTGTGGCAACCTGAATTAATTGTTTCAGTAGTTGGTGGTGGTTACTCGCCGTAATTATTATAATTTGCATTTATAAAAACATCTTTCATCTAAGGATCTCAAACTGCTTTTGCACACATTTAATTAAGCTTCACAACATCCTGTGAGGTAAGTGTCAAGAGTGTTGTTATACCCATTTTTTACGCAGGTTTCTCCAAGAAAACAAAGTCAGTCCCTGCCGTGGCTGCAGTTTGGTTCACGTTAGGCTCGCACAGGTTGGAAGCAGCCAGTGCGGCTGCAGGAATTAGGGGGTGCTGATCTAGGTCACTTTGCATCTCCCGCATAGCTCTTGGTGCTGCCACGCTGTGTGGACACAGCCACTAAGCCACCACAAGCACAGTCAGAGCAACCTCAGCCCAGATTCCCAGTCTGAGGTAGTGGCCTTTTCTTTTCCAGGAGCGCTCTGGCAGCAGCAAAGTCTTGGGAAGAAGTAGATAGGAGCACCTTTGAGGACAGGCTGAGAGAGCTGGGGCTGGCTGGAGAAGAGAAGGCTCCCAGCAGACCTTCTTGTGGCCTGCCGGTATCTGAAGAGGGCTAAAAGAAAGCTGGGAAGGGATTTTTTAGGATGTCAAGTAGTGATAGGACTGGATGGAATGGATCCAAGCTAGAGGAGGGGAGATTGAGATTAGACCTTAGGAAGTAGTTCTTTAGCATGAGGGTGGTTGAGACTGGCACAGGTTGCCCAGGGAGGTGGCAGAAGCCTCATCTCTAGAGGTCTTTAAGGCCAGGCTGGATGTGGCTCTGGGCAGCCTGATGTAGTGTGAGGTGTCCCTGCCCATGGCAGGAGGGCTGGAACTGGATGATCCTTGAGGCCTCTTCCAACCCTGATGATTCTATGATTCTGTGATTTCAGAAGGTGACAAAACCTACCTTGCAAAGATCTGCTCTTTCTGTCAGTTTCTGCCTCCTCACGTTTGTGCCTCTCTGCATTTTGTGTGCAGTGAGACATTTCTCCTGCAGCAAAAACCAAGAAACTGGCTGCAAGCAACCTGAATTTGTCCTTTGTCAGCCACTTGCTTGTTCTAGGAGAGGCTGTGAGCACTTCACCTGCATCCACATCCACCTACCAGCCTTGGACTCAGCCTTGTGGGCAATCAACACTTCTGAGATCAGCTGAATCCCAGGTTGCTGCTTGACTGTGGCATAAAGAAGTGAGGATGGACTGAAGGAAGATGGACTCAGAGCTCGAGGGGCCAGCAGGAGGAGGCAGTTTCCACAAGCTCATTTCTTTTTCAAACTTGCGGCTGCGCCGTTTGAATCAAACCTGCCTCTCTGTGGGCTCTGCTGATCACCATATTAGCCCTGAGGAAGGCAGGTCTAAGTAAGTGCTTGTGAATTGAGTAAGAGGTCCCTGGCCATACCTTCACCAGCTCTTCACCATCCCCATCAATCTATCAGGGCTTGTTTACATGTGGCAAGGAGCAGATTAGCTGTTTGGAAAGAGCTCTGCCTGTGGATCCACTTACTCCAAAATAAAAGCCACTTTGCTTTTCTAAACTAAGTGGACTTCCAGGTAGAGAGGAACAGGAGAGAGGAAGTCATTTCACCCCACAGGGACCATTCAGTAGCAACCTTCTGAAGCAAGCTGTCCATCTGATTCCTCCTGCTGGTGCTTTTCAAGGCGCCGACACGGTCACCCCATCACCAGCAACCAGCTCGCCTTCCCTGGAGAGGGTGTGCCAATGGCAGGCAAGAGTCAGGGGGTCGTTGGCAAAGGTCTGGCATGCTTCTCTGGCTTTACCTGACCTGGCTTCTGCTTACCCTAACAGCATGAAATCTTTGCTGAAGCCACACCTGGGTTTTCTCTTACCAAAAAGCACAAGTGAAAGGAACATCCCTGTGCACTGCTCCACTTATAGGAGATGCAGGTACCAGTGGAAGCTTTGTCCAGGCTTCCTTGGAGGAGCACCTCACTCAAACTCTGGTAAAATAGGTCCCACTCTTCAGCTTAAACACATCTGGAGTGTCTTCCAGGGATGACGTTGCTCACAAAATCAATCATAGTATCCTAGAATTGTTCCAGTTGCCCTCTAAGATCATCCAGTCCAACCTTCAACCCAGCACCACCACGGCCACTAAATCCAATCCCCAAGTGCCATGGCCACATGGTTCTTGGACACCTGCAGGGATGGGGACTCCACCTCCTCCCTGGGCAGCTTTTTCCAATGCCCTGACCACTCTTGCAGCAAACATATTTTCCCTAATGTCCAACCTAAGCCTGTCTGGGTGCAACTTGAGGCCATTTCCTCTCCTGTCACCTGATACTCGGGAGAAGGGGCCAACCCCCACCTCATCCCAACCTCCTTTCGGGTGGTCACAGAGAGCCAGAAAGTCTCCTTTTACCCTTGATTCATTTCAGTTCCCCTGACTCTGCCTACAGGACTCCTGGTCCATGTTTCTCTTGCAGGGGAGCCAGAGGAGGAGGTCTGCCCCAAGAACAGAATTCATTTCACCTGGTGTTTCACTTGCAGTAGAAACAGAGGGAAGGCCTTGGGCTAAGCCTGCAGTTTTACTGGAGCTTTCTTCTGATAGTCCACTCCTCTGGACTTGTTCATGTTTGCTGCTGCTGCTGCCCAGAAAAGAGAAATGGAGCAGCAGCAACCTGGGGCTTGGGAGGGTACAGTGCTGTGGGAAGGCCAGCATCAGGCCCATGGAGGGGAGCTTCCTTGCAGCTACCAGGAAACCTTCAGTCACCTCAAATCAGTCCTTTTGGAGTCTGTTTCTCTTTTTGAAAGGGGGGCAGGTAAACATTCTGCTGTTTTTATCTCACAGTGTAGAAACTGAGACTTTATGGGTGCTGGAACAGGCTGCCCAGGGAGAGTTGTGGAGCCTCCTTCTCTGCAGATACTCAAAACGCTCCTGGACGTGTTCCTGTGTGATCTGCTCTAGGTGATCCTGCTCTGGCAGGGGTTGGGCTGGATGAGCTTTCAAGATCTCTTCCAGCCCCTGACCTTCTGTGATTCTGTATTATCCTTTTTGGACCTAAATCACTCCCAGATATTGCAGATGAACTCTGCCTGCCCAGGCACCAGAGCCAGTGCCCCAGGGCATTTCTTCCTATCTCAGGGATACACAGGATGTGTGCTCGCATGCCCCTGCTGCCTCGCAGCTCCAGCTTTGCATGCAGCTTGGCCTCAGGAACCTGTACCTCCAGTATTGCAATACCTCTCTCAGTCTCTGTCATCAAGAGTTTAACCACAGTTCAGAGCAGTGTCAGTGGCCCTGCTCCAAGCGCACAGAACGGCTGCAATTCGTTATCTTGACAAATTAACTGGGCTGAGGCAATTCTCTTCCGAGAGAGCTACAATTAGCTGCCTCTTGAACTCCAGCCTTGCTCTGGCATTCTAGCAGCAGCGTGCACCTGCTCAAAAAGTGCTGCTGCTGCTGCTGCCACTTGGACTCCTGTGAAGGTTTGGGAGTTCCCTGCCCCCCCACACTTTGTAAAATGACCCAGACTAGCACTCAGTCGGCTGGAAGTTAAATGATGAAGCTCTATTTACAGCTTTGCACAATGTACAGCAGATATTTACACTATATACAGAATATGTACAGAAATATACAAGTAAAAGGTAATACAGCAACACAACTCCCCTCCCGAAACCAAAGACCCCAGGAGGGGCTCCCAACCACCCTTCCACCTTCTCCCCACCCCTGTACCTTACCCCAAGGTTTGCCTTACGTGCAAGGTAAATTAGGAGGATCAGCCAAGGAAGTTAGAAGAAAAGTGGTTAGTGAGGATTAATCAGCAGAGGAGCCAGAGCCCAGAAGCTGTTAGATCACCCAGCAGCTCCTGTTCCAGCAAGAGCCAGAGAGAGACTGACTGATCTATTGTTTTGGTTAGTGTTCCCAAACAATTCTCCAGCAAGCGTATGAGGGAAGTAGACATCATGATGTTTTCCTTTCACAACCTGTAGTGTAATTTTCTCTATTAAAATATTCTAATTAGCCTCAAACCAGCACAACTCCCCCAGCTGTAAAAGCAGCTCCTTCACTGGGAGCGTTGCTGTCCTCATGCCACTCGCACCCCACCCCAGCGTGGGGGAATGGTGCAGACCTTGGTTGTAAAGGACGTGGAGCTCAGCTGGTGAGGAAAAAAGGTTCTCTGAAGCCCAGGATGGTCTTGCTGTATGGCCTCCAGGAGGAGGGTCAGAGCTGGAAACACAGGGTCAGTGCACAAAACCACCAGAAGGGCCTGGTGCGGAGGGTGTTGTATCAGAGGCACATCACCAGCTGCTCCATCCCTTGGGCCAGTGGAAGAAGGCTGCTTCCTGTTCCCTTTCCACTCACAGAAAGCTGTACCCCATGCAGAGTCAAATCAGAGACCTGCTTTGGAAAAGGAAGCATCCTTCTGGTAGTGTTTTCTCCCTGGGCTTTAGGCAGGACTTCACAGGCCTGATGAAATCTGGATTACCATTAGGCACAGTGCCCCAGCCCTGATGTGGGCAGAAGCTGATGCTCCAGGTAAAGCTCACCTCCCAGCCTGGAGAGCAGCTCCTTTCTGCCTCTTTCTACCAAGCAATGAAGATTCATCCACTGCTACACAGTGATCTTCCAGCCCAGTGTGGGCAGATGCACTTGTTCTCCATTTCCCTGTGGAAAGTAACTCCTTCTGCCCCTCGGCCTTAGTTCACCCATGGGCGTTGTCTTCCCTTACACAAGGGCTCCTGGATGCTAAAAGGTATCACAGAATTATAGACTCAACCATTTCAGTTGGCAAAGCTCTCCAAGCTCATCCGGTCCAACCATTCTCTAACCCTGCCAAGGCTGGGGCTCAGCACCACAGCTCTGCCTCTTTCAAACAGTTCCAGCTATGGGCATCCAACCACCTCCCTGGGCAGCCTCTGCCAGCCTTTGAGAACCCTTTCAGTCAACAAGTTTTTTCTCATCTCTATCTTAAACCACTCTGTGGTGAAAACATGAGGCCATTTCCTCTCATCATGTCACTTGTTCCTAGGAAGAAGAGAACAAGCTCCACCAGATCCAGGGCCATGAGGATGCTCAGAGGCCTGGAGCACCTCTCCCATGAGGACAGACTGAAAGAGTTGGGGCTGTTCAGTCTGGAGAAGAGGAGGCTCCCAGGTGACCTTATCGTGGCCTTCCAGTATCTGAAGGGAGCCTACAAAAAAGCTGGTGAGGGACTTTCTAGGGTAGTGACAGGACTAGGGGAAATGGAGCAAAGCTGGAGGTGGAGAGATTCAGACTGGAGATGAGGTGGAAGTTTAGCATGAGGGTGGTGAGAGACTGGCACAGGCTGCCCAGGGAGGTGGTTGAGGCCTCATCCCTGGAGGTGTTTAAGGCCAGGCTGGATGTGGCTGTGGGCAACCTGATCTAGTATGAAGTGTCCCTGCCCATGGCAGGGGAGTTGGAACTGGCTGATCCTTATGGTCCCTTCCAACCCTGACTGATTCTATGATCCCTTAACCATTTGGCTGCAGCATTCCCTTTGGGAAGTTCTGTTTGGGTACAGCTGCCCTGACGAAGGCTTGTGTTTGCCTTAGAGCCTCTTTGTATGGTCTTGGTGGCTGGGAGTTTCCTTGAGCTCCACTTTGAACTCAGAGACTTCAACATTCAAAACGTTTAACTCTCAATTTCTTTCCTGCTTTATCAGTTTGGCCAGCTTCCAGCTGGCAGCATTTGTTTGCAGGCTTCCATCTGCACCTTGTGTCTCTTTCAATTAACCCCCTGAAATGGTTTTCTTCTCCCCTGAGCCTACCTGCCCCGGTCTGGCCGGCACATCTGCCTGCACTGGCTGCCTGGAGGGCAGAAGTCAGGAGGAGAGGTGCTGGGTCCTTGGGCTGAATGTGCCAAGCAGAGGGTGTGCCCCTTACACGGGCATCATGAGGAGAAGGCTGGTTCGGTGGTGCCTGCTTTGCCCGTTGTGGGTTGGGGCTTGCAATGCCAGAGGCACTTTTGCCTCTGCAGAGTCTCTAGAGCACCACTTAAGAGCAATCAGGCCAAGTGTAAGGTCCTGCACCTGAGTAGGCACAATCCCAAGCACAACTCCAGGCTGGGTGGGGAATGGCTGAGAGCAGCCCTGAGGAACAGGCCCTGGGGGTCTGGGCTGATGAAAAGCTCAACCTGAGGCTGCAGTGTGAGTGCAGCCCAGACAGCAACTGTGTGCTGGGCTGCAGCAAGAGCAGTGTGGGCAGCAGGGCAAGGGAGGGGATTGTGCCCCTTGGCTCTGCTCTCCTCAGACCCCACCTGCAGTCCTGGGTGCAGTTGTGGAGCCCCCAGCACAGGAAGGAAATGGAGATGTTGGAGGGGGTCCAGAGGAGGCCACCAAGATGCTGAGAGGGCTGCAGCAGCTCTGCTGTGAGGACAGGCTGAGAGAGTTGGGGCTCTGCAGCCTGGAGAAGAGAAGGCTTCCAGGAGACCTTAGAGTAGCCTTCCAGTGTCTGAAGGGGCAATGGGTTTGAAATGGCTGAGGGGAGATTGAAACTGGATATTAGGAGGAAGTTCTTTGCAGTGAGGGTGGTGAGACACTAGTACAGGTGAGTGAGCTGTACTAGTAGGAGTTGTCCCTGCCTATGGCAGAGGGTTGGAACTGGATGATCCTTGAAGTCCCTTCCAACATTACCATTCTATGATTCTATGAATCAGGTCTTCCCTGAATGCTGTAGCTGAGATGCTCTGGAGCAGGCACCCACAGCCTTCACCCCAAGCAGTGAGCCTGCTTCTGCTCACCAGCAGCCTTTGCCCAGCTGGCCTTTGGGACAGGTATTTCTAGCCAGTGAAAATGTGGAACAAAAGAAAAGGACCTAAGGTAGCAATTAGCAGACAAAGAGAGTGCCTGGTCACCAGGAGTGTCCTCCTGAGCAGCAGCAGCAGCCTTGGCTTGCTCAGCTGCTGCCTTGGCACCGCAGCTGCTGAGTGTGCGCCGGCAGCCGGGCGTGGAGCGGCCTACCCGCTGCCAGCATGGCCAGGCAAAGGTCACTCGGCTGGGGACACCCCATAAAATCTGGAGGTGCATCACTGAGTGTAGCCTTTGACGTGAAAGGGTCTGAAACTGCAGCCAACACCTGCTGGTTCAGGCTCTGGCAGCTGGCAAAGCCATTGCCACTTGGTGCTGCTGCATCTGGATCACCCTGCAGGATGCCTCCCCTTGCTTTTCTTTAAGTGAAGTACTGGCAGTGCTAGAATGGTTCCTAAGGAACCTGCTTACCAAGGCTCCAGGCAGGTATAAAATGAGCTCTCCAACCTCTGTTGTGGTGAGCTTCATTTTGGGTATGATTGCAGCAGAGCAAACGAGCAGCAGAGATTGAAGTCTCAGCCCCAGCTAGTAAAGGCTTGATGCTTCCAGTTGCAGAAAGGTCTGAAGCCAAGTTTCACCAAGAGCTGCAGGAGGCTGCTGAGTGAAATGCACCCATCCAAGCTACAACAAGAAGAGGAGTTGGTTAGAGATGTTAACTCCTGCTTTAGGCCTCTCATCTAACTTCTGTTTTAACTCTTGCATTCCCTGGCACACCCCCTGCAACAGTTGTGCTGCTGCTAAGCTGCCTAGCAGCCAGCCGAGGAAATCATGAGGAGCTGTGCTGCCTCCAATGATTGCTTCTCCTCAGCACTGATAGAAGGACCTTATCTCCTCAGGGATCAGACTTAAATGAGGACACAAATTCTGATTGAATGTGCCTTCTCCACCTCTTCCAGCTTCTACTGGCTCTTTGCAAGGGGTTGTAAAAGTACTCTAAACCCAACACTTGTACAGTTTGGATGTGTCAGAGGAAAACTTCTCACAGGTGGGAACTGAGGAGATCTTCTTGTGGCCTGGTGAGACACTGGCACAGGTTGCCCAGGGAGGTTGTGGATGCTCCCTCCCTGGAGGTGTTCAAGGCCAGGCTGGAGGAGGCCTTGAGTGACCTGTACTAGTGGGAGGTGTCCCTGCCTATGGCAGGGGGTTGGAACTAGATGATCCTTGAGGTCACTTCCAACCCTACCATTCTATGATTCTGAATCTGAAGGGGGCTACAGGAAAGCTACTGAGGGACTTTTTAGGCTGTCAGGTAGTGATAGGACTGGGAGGAATGGATCCAAGCTAGAGGAAGGAAGATTGAAATTAGATGTTAGGAAGAAGTCCTTCAGCATGAGGGTGGTGAGAGACTGGCACAGGTTGCTCAGAGAGGTGGTAGAAGCCTGATCCCTGGAGGTGTTTAAGGCCAAGTTGGATGTTGGATGTAATGTGAGGTGTCCCTGCCCATGGCAGGAGGGTTAGAGCTGGATGATCCTTGAGGTCATTTCCAGCCCTGACAGTTCTGTGGTTCTGTAACTGATGAAATGACACCAAATGGAGGTTGTAGGCAGGTGGGGTCCGTCTCTTCTCCCAGGCAACCAACAACAGAATGAGGGGACACAGCCTCAAGCTGTGCCAGGGCAGGCTCAGGCTGGATGTTAGGAGGAAGTTCTTGCCAGACAGTGATTGGCATTGGAATGGGCTGCCCAGGGAGGTGGTGGAGTCCTCATCCCTGGAGGTGATCAAGCAAAGCCTGGATGGGACACTTAGTGCCATGGTCTGGTTGATTGGCTAGGGCTGGGTGCTAGGTTGGGCTGGGTGAGTTTGGAGTTCTCTTCCAACCTGCTTGATTCTATATTCTGTAGTCTATAGTCTGTATTCTATGTTCTATATCCTATATTCTATATCCTATATCCTGTAAAACAACCTGAAAATGAGAGGCCATGGAAGACCAGACCAAAAGCAGCAGTCTGTGTCTGTGCAGAAGGAGTCTGTCTGAAGCCTGTGTGGTTCACTAGGGTATACTTGCAACTCCTGAAGCAAAACCAAAAAGACAAGACCAAATGCTGTTTTTGGAAGGAGTGGCATGTTCTGAACTGATTGGATTTTTGGATTTAGCTTGGGCCAAATGCTTGCTTCAACATTTTAAAGGCCTCTTGTGTCCCTGTTGCCTAAGGAGGTCATACACTGTGACTGCCCTGTAAGCATCAGGTGAGCATCAGACCAGTACAGAACTGGCTCTGCCTACCATGCTGGGCTCACAAAGGAGTCCCAATGGCTTCTCTCTCCGTCATCAGCTACCTTATTTTCACAGTATCACAGTATCACCAAGGTTGGAAGAGACCTCAAAGCTCATCAAGCCCAACCCATCACCACAGCCCTCAAGACCAGACCATGGCACCAAGTGCCACGTCCAAACCTGCCTTGAACACCTCCAGGGACGCTGACTCCACCACCTCCCCGGGCAGCCCATTCCAGCAGTCAATGACTCTCTCAGTGAAGAACTTCCTCCTCACCTCCAGCCTAAACTTGCCCTGGCGCAGCCTGAGACTGTGTCCTCTTGTTCTGTCACTGGTTGCCTGAGAGAAGAAGGTAACCTCCTCCTGGCCACAACCACCCTTCAGGTAGCTGTAGACAGCAAGAAGGTCTCCCCTGAGCCTCCTCTTCTGCAGGCTAACCAATCCCAGCTCCCTCAGCCTCTCTCCATAGGGCTGTGCTCCAGGCCTCTCCCCAGCCTC
>VWZE01024388.1:49918-60416 GCA_013396675.1 Eubucco bourcierii | reverse complement strand
GGTCTCTTCCAACCTTGGTGATACCGTGAGACTGTGAGACTGTGTACTTCATGTTTTAATTACACTTGAACAAGAAAACAGTTAAATGATGTCTTAATGTGTGTGTTTGAAGAGTAATGATGGAGACCTGTTTCTGTGACCTTTGCTTAGGTGAGTGATTTTGTGGTACCAAGGAGTTACTCACTCTGGCATCTAGCTCTGACAGGTTTTTGGGGAGGGCCACATCAACTGATGAGAGAATCAACTGCAAGATTTACACAGAAGCGCGTGAGAGAGAGGTTGGCCAAACTGTTGTCTTGCGATGCCAGGACGAGAGGCAATGGGTTTAAACTGGCAGAGGGGAGATTGAAAGTGGATGTTAGGAGGAAGTTGTTTGCAGTGAGGGTGGTGAGACACTGGCACAGGTTGCCCAGGGAGGTTGTGGAGCACAGAATCACCCAATGTGATCTTTGATCACATTGGGTGATTCTGTGCTCCACAACCTCCCTGGAGGTGTTCAATGCCAGGTTGGAGGAGTCCTTCAGTGACCTTTTCTAGTGGGAGGTGTCCCTGTCTATGGCAGGGGGTTGGAACTGGATGATCTTTGAGGTCCCTTCCAACATTACCATTCTATGGTTCTATGTGTTTTGGTACTGACAGAAGGTGAAGTTTACCCTGAGATGATGTTAACAGGCAATGGAAAATGCTTGTGTGTGTTTGCTTTTGTTTGTGTCTGTGGGGTGGGTTGGTTTTTTTAAAGCAAGTGTCAGCATTGCACAAGTTGCCCAGGGAGGCACAGGTTGCTCAGGGAGCTTGTGGAGCACAGAATAACCCAATGTGATCTTTGATCACAGGATCCTGTCCTGTCTTGGCTGCTCTAGTTTCTAAACACAAGAACCCAACACTAAATGCTCATCATGCAGAGGAGTAAAATCTGCTAATTCAATGGGGCCAACTTGGACTCTCAGTACTGTATTCAAGAAGGATAGAAATGCATTGGCTTTGCTCTAAATGTCTCCTCTGAAAGTAGGAGTAAGGACACAGGAATAATAATGTCTTTAAGTAAAATCTGTTAATTCAAAACAGACCACTTTGGTTTGTGACAGCATGGCTGTCATAAATGGAGTGTGTGTCTTCATTCTGTTCACACTCATTCTTGCATGTGTACTGAAGTAGCAGTGCTAGACAAAGGGGCAAAATTCACTCAGTCTCCATCAGGAAAAGGTAAAGGTTTGATGCATTTTTACCTCAGTGCTAGCAACCCTTCAGTGTGTATTTTAGTAGTGGACCTGTATACCTGCTTCACTTTCATCCACTTAAAATAGGTTGAGAAGCTGACCAGATCTTGAACTTCCACTCTCATGGGCTGGCTGGCATGTCTGGTGCATGGGGACAGAAAGAGGCTCTATTCATGTGACTGTATTATAGCCTGCAGCAGAGGTAAAAAGGCAAAGATGAAACTGCTTCCATCACAGAACCACAAAGATGCTGAAGGGAATGGAACAGCTCTGGTAGGAGGAGAGCCTGAGGGAGCTGGGGCTGCACTGCTTGGAGAAGAAGAGACTGAGAGGTGACCTCAGCAATGGTTATGAAGCTGTAAAGGTGAGTGCCAGGAGGCTGGAGCCAGGCTCTGCTGGGTGATGCCCAGTGACAGGACAAAGGGCACTGGGTGGAAGCTGAGGCACAGGAAATTACATGTAAACATGAGGAGGATTTTTTTCCCCGTGAGGGTGACAGAACCCTGGAACAGGCTGCTCAGGGTGGGTTGTGGAGTCTCCCTCTCTGGAGATATTCCAAACCCACCTGGATGCATTCCTGTGTGATCTGGTGTAGGAAATCCTGCTCTGGCAGGGGGGTTGTACTGGATGAGCTTTGGAGGTCCCTTCCAGGCCCTGATATTCTGTGGTTCTATGATGAAGTGTTGCTGCTAGCGAGGCTCAAGAGATCCCTTTCATCCTCTGGCATTCTATGAGTCTATGATCTGTGATTCATTCTATGATTCTATGCTTCATGCTTTTTTTTGTAGTTCTAAGTGCTATTTTAGTAAATGATGATACAGCAATTGGAGTGATTTCTACTCTAGCTCTCTGCTTTACCCGCTTTCAGACTAGCTTTTCAGGAGTGGACAGTATCACTTTATCTCCTGTTAAAAGCAATCTTATTCAGGAAGATTATTTTTTTCTTTGGAGGTTTTTTTTTTTGTGGGGGGCTGGGTTTTTTTAGGTTATAGAATGAATCATAGACTCATAGAATGGTAAGGCTGGAAGGGACCTCAAGGATCATCCAGTTCCAACCCCCTGCCATAGGCAGGGACACCTCCCACTAGCACAGGGCACTCAAGGCCTCATCCAATCTGGCCTTGAACACCTTCAGGGAGGGAGCAGCCACAACCTCCCTGGGCAACCTGTTCCAGTGTCTCACCACCCTCACTGCAAACAACTTCCTCCTAACATGTAGTCTAAATCTTCCCTCTGCCAGTTTAAACCCATTGCCCATAGGTTGATGTTACTATTTCAGTTGAGGTAAATAGGCAAGAATCAACACTACTAAATAACTTTCCACTTCATTTTAACCATCTGATTTCTATCCTTTGGATAGATGGGTATTTCTGTTCTATTCCTCAGTCCCTTTCCAGATTTGTAATATCAAGTGACATCATAGAATCATAGAATGGTAAGGTTGGAAGGGACCTCAAGGATCATCTAGTTCCAACCCCCTGCCATAGGCAGGGACACCTCCCACTAGCACAGGGCACTCAAGGCCTCATCCAATCTGGCCTTGAACACCTTCAGGGAGGGAGCAGCCACAACCTCCCTGGGCAACCTGTTCCAGTGTCTCACCACCCTCACTGTAAAGAACTTCCTCCTAACATCCAGTCTAAATCTCCCCTCTGCCAGTTTAAACCCATTGCCCCTTGTCCTGGCATTGCAGGACCTTGTAAATAATCCTTCCCCAGCCTTCCTGTAGGCCCCCTTCAGATACTGGAAGGCTACTATCAGGTCCCCTCAAAGCCTCCTCTTCTCCAGGCTGCAGAACCCCAACTCTCTCAGCCTGTCTTCATAGGAGAGCTGCTCCAGCCCTCTGATCATCTTTGTGGCCCTCCTCTGGACCCACTCCAACACTTCCATGTCCTTCCTGTGCTGAGGGCTCCAGAACTGCACACAGTACTCCAGGTGGGACATCTTGAACTGACAATTATTTACAGCCTGTCCAGCAATAACAACACATCTGGCAACTCTGTTGTAAGAGCACCGTTACACAACTGGCCAAAACTAACCCTCAGTTATTGGAACAAAGTGAAGAAACCCAACAGGCTTTGCTGCTCTGTGGTTTGCTAGATGAGAATGCAGGACAACTTTTGTCAGACTTAACACTGAGCTGTGTGTGTTCAAGGCCCGCTGAGGTTTATTTGAACCCTAGTGCTCAACCTACAGAAACAATCAAAGCTTTAGGGAAGGAGTCTGTTACAGCTCCATATGTTGCATTCAGGCTGAAGAAGGATTTCATCTTCCCTAAGTCACTGGCAGAGTGACTCAGATCTCCAGAGGTGAAGTAGATTTCACGCTAGTTGTTTCCAACTTGAAATCCTTTTAAGTGTAATGGAGGGTCCAACCATTTCTCCATGCAGTAATACCCATAATAACATGAAATAAAGCTGTAGGGGATAGGTAAAGTGGAGAAAAATATTGTGAGGAAATAGAAGAGATTGACAAATTGAAAGTAAAGGACTGATCTTTCCAGGGAGAGAAATGCAAGATGCATTTTCACTCCAGTGTGCAGTGCTCTCTGAATGTACCTTAGCTAGCTGAGGTAGTAGGAGTGCTATAACCACATAAGTATGGTACTTAATTAAAATTAAAAGCTGCCTTGCAAACACTAGTTAGTTAGCCTGACCATTCTTTTGAGATCCAAGTCAATAACCTGCAGCAGTGATGTTTTTGATCTGGATGTACTCCTTTCTAATAGGGCAAATATGGGTTCCATTTGATCAGTGACTTAAATATTTTGCATGCTGCCTTGCTAATACCTGAGGGTCATGCTGTCCTTCAGCTCAGCCAGAGAAAGCAAACAAGCTGGTTTCCAATATTAGTGTGTCCCAATGGATTCTTTGGGATCCTGGAAGCAGACACACAACACATGGGTACCCTCTGGGTACACTTCCAGTGCTTTATTATAACTCAAATACTACAATAGCCAAAGCAGAGGTATACTGGAAACTATAATGCTGAGTAAGGTATGAGAAAGAGTACTGAGTGTTATGAATTGTGCAAAATTAATAATTGATGTTAATTTTGATATGCAGGCAGAGATTGTTAATCACTATGGAAATTGTTTATGAACATTAAAATCTCAGCAGAAAACTTAGGTACAAGGTTTGAAATGCAGGGTTTGGAAATACATACACTCAGGGAACAGGCAAAACTGGAGCACTGTAAGAGGTACCCAGCAAAGGCAAACATTGTACTGGCAGAGAAGGTTCCTGTGGTCACTGCACTGCTTGTGGTTCATTATCCTGCTTAGCCACTGGGTGGACACAGGAAGCTCCTTTCTGCTTCTGGCAGCAGGCAATTAGTGATTACAAGAGGCTTGAAGTATTTACTCACACAATATTATCAGACAGTACCCAAAGCACAGGAGGGGTTGCTGTTGGTGGTCTCAAAGCCATTAGAGGCTTTGGAGTTTTTCCAGGCCCTTTTCTCAGGCAGGTGGAGTCTGGCACAGGCTCTGCCCTGGTTCCTCTTGGCTCCTGATTCAGCAGCAGCCTTGCAGTGTGGCAGGCAGGATGCAATGGCATGTGCAGGCTTGGCACAATGCCAGGCTGGCTGTGCAGGGCAAGCACCTGCAGGCATTTAGAGCTTGTTCCTGGTAAAGTCGAAGCAGTGGAGTTTTCAGGCAGTTCAGGATGCAGTGATGCAGGAGAGCACCCCTTGTGCTAACTGCTCATCCCTTTTTATCCATACAGCCCGAGACTAGTATACCTTTGGACATAGATTAGCCAATCAAGATGGCATTTTCCCAAGCTTGACCATACCAGCTGAAACCAGGTTTTTTGTCCTTTTTCCCATGGTTTCTTCCCCCAGCAGAGAAGGAGGGGGAGAAGTGGAACAAGTCTGGGCAAGCCACAGTCCTTAGACTGAGTGGCTTCGGGTTCTTTGTCCTCTTTCCTATGGTTGGTTCTCCCCATAGCAGAAGGAGGGAGAGCAGAAAAACATGCCTGGGGAATTCAGAACATGGATAAGCCTATTTTGGCCTGTTTAGGCCTACCAGGACACCAAGTAACTCCGTTGATGAAAGAGCAAGTTATACTCACCCTGTCCAACTGACCAGCAACACTCCTGAGATGCTGATATGGAGGGATAATTAATTAATGGAAGCCGGCATTTTTCCAAAATTAATATTATTTATATTTAATATTCAGAACTCTCACTACCCCAACCACTAATTTTAATAATAATCAGTTATTCACACAGTCATGGAAACTTTATACAGATAATAGCACAGGATCTAGAAATACATTAAACATAGAACATTAATTGAGCTGGCAGAGAAGGTTGCTGCGGTCAGGGCACCGCTTGCGGTCAATACTCCGCTTGCCCACTAGAGGGACTCAAGGAGCTCCTTTCTGCTGATGGCAGAAGGCAATGGTGAGTTACAAGAGGCTTGAAGTATTGACTCACAAAATGATCTCCTGACTGGCAGGGCAGGCTACAGCTTCAGACAGTGCCCAAATGCTTTCAGGGAATTCTGTTACTGTCTTGTCAGCTGCTGAGACTTCTGATTCTTCCCAGGCTGCTGGGGAAAGGAGGCAGACAAGCTCTGACCTGATCCTGGTTCTCTGGATGATCTGTGTATCTCCAGGACATCCTGTCTTGGCAGGAGGCTTTCAGGTGCAGGCAGGTGTCTCAGCATGATGTCACACCAGCTGTGCAGGCTGATTGTGTGGAGGTATTTAGAGCCTCTGGTTCTAGTAAACTCTTCTGGTAAACTCTTCCTAGGCAGTTTCCAGGTAGTTCAGGATACAATAAGGCAATAACAAGCAGGCAGGCACAGATATATGAATACAACGGCAGAGCATGGACAGAAGGGCAGAGCAGGTTGTGTCATCTGCTCATCTCCTTTTATCAATACAACCTGAGACTAATGGGCCTTTGGACACAGAATAGCCAATAAGAATGGCAGTTAGCCAAGCTTGACCATATTAGATGAAGCCATAGGGTTGCTTTACCCTTTTTAGAGCAGAACACAGGCTTGGAACTGGATCCAGGGTTGGAACTGGATGATCCTTGCAGTCCCTTCCAACCTTATCATTCTGTGATTTTATGATTCTATGTTTAAAGGATTATACTCAAGCACTGGAGTGGGATTTCCCGCTGTGAATGGTAGAGATAGGAAAAAATTGGTAGAGATAGAGATGGAAAAATAACAAACATTGCAGCAAACACAGGAGCAGAGACTAATTAAAAACCTTGTGTTATTAGCCTGTCCTTTTGTTGGTTTTCAAATCGAATGGGTTTGACTATTAAGTCAAATCTGTGATATACACTGAACTATTTTCAGTGTATGGGAGGCCTAAGAGAATTTACACTGAATCTGTCTCTCTAGTGGACCCTTGTTAGGTATTTGAAAGGGAGATAAATTAATGATGAGTTATCAATATTTTACATATAAAGAATATAAGGAAGAAAAGGCATAAATGTGAAAGTTTATCATTTGGGTTTGCTGGATTTTGGTTGGTTTTTTTTTTTTTTTGCATTAAGAGCACTTTGACGTGTTAGATTTGTACCTCTTTTTGTTTTCCAGAACATAACAAAACCATAGAATCATAGAATGGTAAGGTTGAAAGGGACCTCAAGGATCATCCAGTTCCAACCCCCTGCCATAGGCAGGGACACCTCCCACTAGCACAGCTCACTCAAGGCCTCTTCCTCCCTTGAACACCTGCAGGGAGGGAGCAGCCACGACCTCCCTGGGCAACCTGTGCCAGTGTCTCACCACCCTCACTGCAAACAACTTCCTCCTAGCATCCAGTCTAAATCTTGCCTCTGCCACTTCAAACCCATTGCCCCTTGTTCTGGCATTGCAAGACCTTGTCAGTAGTCCCTCCCCAGCCTTCCTGTAGTCTCTTTTAGATCCTGGAAGGCTACTCTAAGGTCTCCAGGAAGCCTTCTCTTCTCCAGGCTGCAGAGCCCCAACTCTCTTATCCTGTCCACATAGCAGAGCTTCTGCAGGCCTCTCAGCATCTTCATGGCCTCCTCTGGACCCAGTCCAACAGTTCCATGTCCTTCCTGTGCTGAGGGCTCCAGAACTGCACACAGTACTCAATAGGTGCTTGTTCCTCTTTCAATAGTTTTGCCTACTTTCCACTTCTAATACTGGTGCTTCTTTCTGAAATTCCCATGCTATGCCTGAATTACCCAGGGAGTCAGTGAACCTTTTTAAATCTTGGGTACAAGCCACCCAGACCTCTGGATCTAAAAAAAAGTTGCCTCAGTAGATCTTTAACACCCCAATAGCTACTGAGAGTTCAGGAAGTTCTTTGTATTTGTGGTAGGAATCCCTCCTTGCAGAAGCTCAAAGCTTATTATTGAACCCTTCTGCTTTGCCTGTGCTTTCAGTGACTAACAATATGCAGAGCTTCACTCATCCCTAATGTACATACTAAAGTGTTTCTTCTTTCCTTAGTCTTGTCAATCAAAGATGTCTTTTCCTTATGATAATTTTTTCCATGTCACATTTGTATTGATTGCTGCCTGATCTGTTCCCCCCTGTTGACTTATCAAATACTGCCTTGATATCTCTGCTTTGCCATCTTTGCTTTGCCAATAAAGGAGAATGAGCTTTTAGATAAAACTGTCTTTTCTTTTGATTGATGTATTGCAGCCTTTGGCCATCTCATCTCTTCTTAAATAGTTTTAAGCTTTCATCTATCTTTTCCATCTGAAGATTATTGGAAGTTAAGCATTTGAAATGCCCTTGGTGACTGAGACTGTCCTCTTGCTTTGGCTGCAAGTGACTGTAGTCAGATTGGTGTTATGAATGATGCAAAATTAATAATGGATATTAATTTTGATATCCAGGCAGAGATTGTTAATAACTATGGAAATTGTTTATGAACATTAAATCTCACCAGAAAACTTAGTTACAAGGTTTGAAATGCAGGGTTTGGAAATTTATACACACAGGGACCAGGCAAAACTGGAACACTGTAAGAGGTACCCAGCAAAGGCAAACATTGTACTGGCAGAGAAGGTTCCTGTGGTCACTGCACTGCTTGTGGTTCATTATCCTGCTTAGCCACTGGGTGGACACAGGAAGCTCCTTTCTGCTTCTGGCAGCAGGCAATTAGTGATTACAAGAGGCTTGAAGTATTTGCTCACACAGAATATTATCAGACAGTACCCAAAGCACAGGAGGGGTTGCTGTTGGTGGTCTCAAAGNGGCAGGCAGGATGCAATGGCATTTGCAGGCTTGGCACAATGCCAGGCTGGCTGTGCAGACTGAGTGCCTGCAGGCATTTAGAGCCTATTCCTGGTTGTGGAGTTCCACACAGCTCAGGATGCAATGAGGTAACAGCAAGCACAGATCCAATGGCAGAGCACCCCTTGTGCTGCCTGCTCATCCCTTTTTATCCCTACAGCCTGAGACTAATGTGCCTTTGGACATAAATTAGCCAATCAGGATGGCACTTTGCCAAGCTTGACCATACCAGCTGCAGCCAGGGCTTTGGTCCTCTTTCCTGTGATTGCTTCCCCCAGCACAGGAGGGGGACCAGGGGAACAAGCCTGGGCAAGCCACAGTCCTTAGACTCAGTGGCCCAGGTTCTTTGTCCTCTTTCCCACAGTTGCTTCTCCCCAAAACAGAAGGAGGGAGAGCAGAAAAACATCTTTGGGCAAGCCAGGACATGGATAAGCCTATTTTGGCCTACTTAGGCCTGCCATGACAATTGCAATCAGTTCAGAAGCAAGTGCTGTTTTCTAAACCAATGATTAATTACTCTGTGCTGTTATATGGCTGAAAATGAAGATGCACCATACTGGATCCACACCAGTCCTGCTGGTGAGTTGGGAGACAGAATACATCACTGTACAAAAGTGATTATTGCATGAAGTGAAGACTGTCTGGCCATGCTAGGTCAGTGAGTCTGCGATAAGGGGATGATGTGACTGGGGAAGGCACAGCCAGTGCTGGATATCCATCCTGAGCTGCTTCAATAATCCCTCAATTGGAGTAATATAATGCAGTTTTCCACAGAGACTCTGGGTGTAGCATCTGTGCTTGGGAATCAGGTTAATTTTCATAATCAGCAGTAGCTATGAGGAAGTGTTGACGTGGGGGGCTCACTGTTCAAGATGCCAAAGGGCTCTTCTGGAAGTAGTTAGGGATGGTGGTTAGTACCTGGTCGTAGGACCTGCCCAGCATGTCCAGCTCTGAGTACACACATGGCAGACCTGTAGTGCTGGTAGCTTTGTCAGAGCTCAGAGCTCGGGTCCAGCTGGTTGAGGAGCTACAGGTGTATTTAGGAATTCCACCTGGAGCAGGGCTCTCCTGGGAGGTTTTTAACACACAGCTGCTAATAAAGGCAGGTGACCTTGGGGGGCACCTGAACGACAGCAATGTGTTCGTTTGGGGGTCCTAGTTAATGGGAGGGTGACCATGAGCCAACAATGTGCTCTGGTGGCCAGGAGGGGCAATGCCATTCTGGGGTGGATTAGAAGGGATGTGGTTAGGAGGTGGAGAGAGGTTCTCCTGCCCCTCTGCTGTGCCCTGGTGAGACCACATCTGGAGTACTGTGTCCAGTTCTGGTCCCCCAGTTCAAGAGTGACATAGAACTGCTGGAGAGAGTCCAGCACAGAGCCACAAAGCTGCTGAAGGGAATGGAACAGCTCTGTTAGGAGGAGAGCCTGAGGGAACTGGGACTGGGAACTTGGAGAGGAGGAGACTGAGAGGTGACCTCATCAGTGTTTATAAAGATGTAAAGGTGAGTGGCAGGAGGCTGGAGCCAGGCTCTGCTCGGTGATGCCCAATGCCAGGACAAAGGGCACTGGGTGGAAGCTGAGGCATAGGAAGTTTCATTTAACCATGAGGAGGAATTTTTACCTGTGAGGGAACCTGGAACAGGCTGCCCAGGGGAGTTGTGGAGTCTTTATCTGGAGATATTCCAAACCTACCTGGATGTGTTTCTGAGTGATCTGCTGTAGGAGATCCTGCTCTGGCAGTGGAGTTGGACTGGATGAGCTTTGGAGGTCCCTTCCAGCCCCTGACATTCTGTGATTGTGTGAGTCTCTGTATTGGAAGCACTAATTAGTGCTCAAGTTGTAAATGGCTGTTTGTTGCAGTCAAGGGAAAAAGAGGAGGGGAGGAAATGTCTTCCAGTTCTTAAATCAACAAACTTTCCTCAGTAATACTGCCAGCTCTGTTTTGAAAGCGTGAGCTGTTAGAGAATAAACTGGAACAAACATAGATTATCTCCCACTTTTGATCTCTTTCTTTCCTTCCTTTTGTTTTTTTTTTTTTTTTT
>VWZE01024388.1:34642-49861 GCA_013396675.1 Eubucco bourcierii | reverse complement strand
TTTGTTTGTGTTTTGTTTAAAATATTTGGGGGGGGGGTGTTGTTTGTTTTTAATTTTAATTTTCGTGGTTTTGTCTTGGTTTTGGTTTTGTGTTTGTGTTTTGGTTTTTATTTTGTGTTTTTGTTTTTTGTGGTTTTGCTTTTGTTTTGTGTGGTTTCACTTTTGGTTTTGTTTGGGTTTTATTTTTGTTTTTTGATTTATTGTTCTTAGTTTTGTTTTTTATTTTTTGCCAAACCAAACATAACAAAACCAAACCAAATATAACAAAACCAAACCAAACCAAATAGAACAAAACCAAACCAAACCAAATAGAACAAAACCAAACAGAACAAAACCAAACCAAAAACCAAACCAAACATGACAAAACCAAAACAAAACCAAACCAAAGATAACAAAACCAAACCAAACCAAGCCAAACAACCCCTCCAAGAAAAAACAAACAAAAAAGAAAAACCAAACCAAAAGGAAACTCCAAACCAAAACAAAAACAAACCACCAAAAACCAAAAGTATACCAAAACCCTCAAAAAAAACCAAACCCCAAACCCACGAAAACCTAGACAACAATTAGATTAATGTAGCATTTTTAGACACCTGGAAAAGACAAAAAGACTTGATGAAAGGACTCCTTGCCTGAAACCAGAGTGAGAAAAAGCAAGAAGTAAACTGACCTGAGAAAGATAGTACTCCACTGACACGTATCACAGTCTCACAGTATCACCAAGGTTGGAAGAGACCTCAAAGCTCATCAAGTCCAACCCAATACCACAGCCCTCCAGACCAGACCATGGCACCAAGTGCCACGTCCAAATCCGCCTTGAACACCTCCAGGGACGCTGACTCCACCACCTCCCTGGGCAGCCCATTCCAGCAGTCAATGACTCTCTCAGGCAACAACTTTCTCCTCACCTCCAGCCTAAACTTCCCCTGGCACAGCTTGAGACTGTGTCCTCTTGTTCTGCTGCTGCTTGCCTGAGAGAAGAAAGCAACCTCCCCCTGACTACAAGCACCCTTCAGGTAGCTGGAGACAGCAAGAAGGTCTCCCCTGAGCCTCCTCTTCTCCAGGCTAACCAATCCCAGCTCCCTCAGCCTCTCTCCATAGGGCTGTGCTCCAGGCCTCTCCCCAGCCTCGTTGCCCTTCTCTGGACACACTCAAGCACCTCAATGTCCTTCTTCNCAGTCAGCCCCCCCAGATCCTTTTCTGTTTGACTCCTCCCCAGCCACTCCCAGCCCAGCCTGTAGCTCTGCATGGGGTTGTTGTGGCCAAAGTGCAGCACCTGGCACTTGGGTTTGTTGAATGCCAAGGTGATGCTTTCTTAGTATCCCACATCATTGTTGTGGACTACCAAAGCACAGTGTCGTCATGAAACGTTTGTCTTTCATTAAGCATCTGGGGACATCTGGGGATTCTTGCTTTTTTGCAAGTTCCCTAAGCCTTAGAGTGCTTCTAAAATGGAAAAGGAAAGCCATGTTAATCCTGCTGCTGCTCAGTCTGTGCAGTTCCTCGAGGTATGCGCTAGATGGAGATGAAGACCAGCTCAAGTTGTGTGGTCTCTGCTTCCCGAAGTCCCAGCCCACGGTGGGAACGGAAAGCAGGAGGCTGACTGCTGGTCCTGCCAAGCTTTCAGCCGTTTGTCTCTGTGTTTGATCTGTTTAGCAGAGTCCTCTTAGAATATGGTAGAAAGGATTTGGCAGCGCTGCTAAATTAATATTTCCTGTTGGAAGTGTGCTTTTTAAATTAAAAAAAGGAATCATAAATACATAGGAAGTACTTCTGTGATCACAAAATATCTACCAAATATCCCATATCTTTAAGATGGGATTAGTGTTACTTCTACAGTACAGAAATTCAGATAAACCAGTGCTTAAAATAGTTGCCACAGACTGAAACTCATTCTCTGAAGGTATGAATTGGTTATGAGTGGTTAATGAGGTCACAATGGAAAAAAACAAAAGGGAGGACTACTCATATTGATTTTTATAAGATTGAAAACAAACCAAGGAGGAACCATCCCTGTACTGCCCACTCTGTACCTTGGGAATACTGCTGGCTTTCATTGGAAAGATTGCAAGATGTATTTTGGATTCTGTAACTGGAAAAATGCATTCCACTGAGGGAAAAAAATAGTTCAGAAATATTTCTTTTGCTAAAAGATCATGGATAGTTTTCAGGAATGGAGGCTGATTGATGCAGTTAGGAGCATTAAGGACGTGAGGAAATGTGGTGCTGTGGTAGGTAAACACTGCATCATTAATATTTTTAGGTAGTAGAAGGGGAATTTACAACATGTGGTGACTGTAAGATGCCATTGTGGACCACGCTGGACTGGAGCCATTGTAGGCCAGCAGCACAGCTCAGATTGAAACAGAGGAGGCTGAGGGCAGACCTCGTTGCTGTCTACAGCTTGAGGTGAGGCCACACCTCGAGTATTGTGTTCAGTTTTCGGCAGCACAAGAGAGATGTGGAGGTGCTGGAGTAGGTCCAGAGGAGGGCAAGAAATCTGGGGAAGGGCCAGGAGAATAAATCTTAAGAGGAGCAACTGAGTGATGCCATGGTCTAATCTTGAGGGCTGTGGTGATGGGTTGGACTTGATGATCTCTGAGGTCTCTTCCAACCCTTGCGATACTGTGATACTGTGATCTGGTGATGGTTAGTGTGAAACAGAGGAGGCTGAGGGCAGAGCTCTTTGCTGTCTGCAACCACCTGAAGGGACATTGTGGAGAGGCTGCTGCTGGGCTCTGCTCACAGGGAACTGGAGGCAGAACAAGGGGAAATGGCCTCAAGCTGAGGCTATGGAGGTTTAGATTGGACATTAGGAAAAAGTTTTTCACAGAGAGTGGTCAGGACTGGAATGAGCTGCCCAGGGGGGTGGTGGAGTCACCCACCCTGGGTGTGTTTAAAGGTGGTTTGGATTTGGTGCTTGGGTGTATGGTTTAAGGTGAATCTTGTAGAGCAGGGTTCTAGGTTGCATTTGGTGCTCCTAAGTGGCTTTGACAGCCTGGGTGTGTCTGATTCTGTATGAAGTGAGGATCATTAATAGCTTGGAGCACTGGTATTTTGGGTTTTTTTTTGTAGGGGTGGTTGATGGTATTTTTTTTCCTGCCTACATCTGCAAGAAAGGTAGCAGGAGCCTACCTCAGGACAAGTGTTCAAACTGTTCTCTTGCATACTTCTGGCAGAGTTAATTGCTGATGGAACCAACTCTCTTGCCGCTTCCAATGTGGGAGGAGGTTCCTTGGGGAATGACTGTGGCAAAAGATGCAGTGCTGTGGAGCCACCTTTACATGTGGAAAGACGGAGGAGAACTAAGGGTGTGTTGAGTAATGGCATGGCTTAAATTAGGCTTGGGTTGAGAGTCTTCATTTTTTTGCTACCTGAGCAGAACACACAGACTCTGTGTGCTGAGACCTTATCACGAGTGATGAATGAATCATAGAATGGTAAGGTTGGAAGTGATCTCAAAACTCATCCAGTACCAACCCCCTGCCATAGGCAGGGACACCTCCCACTAGTACAGGTCACTCAAGGCCTGGCCTTGAACGCCTCCAAGGAGGGAGCAGCCACAACCTCCCTGGGCAACCTGTGCCAGTGTCTCACCACCCTCACTGCAAACAACTTCCTCCTAACATCCGCTTCCAATCTCCCCTCTGACACTTCAAACCCATTGCCCCTTGTCCTGGCATTCCCAGACCTTGCATATAGTCCCTTCCCAGCCTTTCTGGAGCCCACTTCAGATTCTGGAAGGCTACTCTAAGTTCTCCTGGAAGCCTTCTCTTCTCCAGGCTGCAGAGCCCCAACTCTCTTAGCCTGTCCTCACAGCACAGCTACTGCAACCCTCTAAGAATATTTGTGGCCTCCTCTGGACCAGCTCCAACACTTCCATGTCCTTCCTGTGCTGGGGGTTCCAGAACTGCACCCAGGACTGCAGGTGGGGTCTGAGGAGAGCAGAGTAAAGGGGCACAATCCCCTCCCTTGCCCTGCTGGCCACACTGCTCTTGCTGCAACTCAGGACTTGGTTGCCGTCTGGGCTGCATGCGCACACTGCAGGCTCATGTTGAGCTTTTCATCAACCCAGACCCCTTTTCCCCCTTGACCTTCTCCAAGGCCAGTGTAACCACAGAATATTAGTGGTTATAAAGCTGAGTAACAGCAAAGAAATATTTGTTGTGGGCAATCATAGGGTTAAAAAAGGCAAAAAGGAAATTCAGTGCAGCTACAATGTTTTACGCTGGTGGTCCGTGTAACAATGAGGAAATTCAGAGAAAACTGAGATTCCAGACAACTGACTTGATGATATGATTCATACACTGACTTTTTTAACTCAGCACTCAGCCCAGTTATAATGAAAATCATCTGAGGGAAGGAAAATACTAGCAGTTTGAAGCTTGTGGGAGGGCAGTAGCCTGCAGCCATGCTACATGTGAAGAGTCAATTGTTCTGTGGCACATTGGAGAGATGGAGGTTGTGCCAGGCACTACATTCCTTTTTTTGTGGGTGGTTGGTTGGGGTGTTTTTGAGGAGTTCATAGTCAACTCCGACTTGTGTTCTAAATTGCTCTTACGTAGTGGCAATTCATCTGTGTATACATGAGGAACCAATCTTTGTGTCTGCACACAGCTAGCTTGGCAGCAGTGCACCAAAGGGATTTGCAAACACTAAATCTGTAAAAACTGACTCTGAGTGTGAGAGGGGAATACGTAAAGAGAGCTGAGGCATGCCCTTAGTTAGGGCATATTCTCACAACTGGCTTTGGTTAAAGCTGGCTCTTGAACAGAATCAAAGATGCAAGCCTCACATTGCCTCATTTTGTGCATTTGAAGCTGTTGATCTTAGGAGGACTTAACATATGATAGGATCATAGAATCGTAGAATGGTAAGGTTGGAAGGGACCTCAAGGATCAGCCAGTTCCAATCCCCTGCCATAGGCAGGGACACCTCCCACTAGTACAGGTCACTCAAGGCCTCCTCCAACTTGGCCTTGAACATCTCCAGGGAGGGAGCAGCCACAACCTCCTTGGGCAACCTGTGCCAGTGTCTCACCACCCTCACTGCAAACAACTTCCTCCTAACATCTAGTCTAAATCTTCCCTCTGCCAGTTTAAACCCATTGCCCCATTGTCATTGCAAGATAATGAAGTAAAAGCATATGTGAATTTAGTTTTACTCTGAAGTTCCATTACAAGTTCGTGGAAGCTTGTTATGAATTAGGCAAAATTAATAATCAATACTAATAGTGATATCCAGGCAAAGATTGTTAATAACTGTGAGAATTGTTCATTAATATTAAATCTCCCCAGAAAACTTATTTGCAATGTTTGAAATGCAGGGTTTGGGTACTTATACACACAGGGAACAGGCAACCCCTCCATGTACTTTGGGTACTGTCTGATACTATTTCGTGAGGAAATACTCAAAGCCTCTTGTAATCACTAATTGCCTTCTGCCAGAAGCAGAAAGGAGCTTCCTGTGTCCACCCAGTGGCTAAGCAGGATAATGAACCACAAGCAGTGCAGTGACTGCAGGAACCTTCTCTGCCAGTGTAATGTTTGCCTTTGCTGGGTACCTCTTACAGTGTTCCAGTTTTGCCTGTTCCCTGTGTGTATAAATTTCCAAACCCTGCATTTCAAACCTTGTAACTAAGTTTTCTGGTGAGATTTAGTGTTAATAAGCAAATTTAATAGCTATTAACAATCTCTGCCTGGATATCAAAATTAATATCGGTTATTAATTGTGCACAGTCTCAAGCTGAGCCAGGGGAAGTTTAGGCTGGAGGTGAGGAGAAAGTTCTTGCCTGAGAGAGTCATTGCCTGCTGGAATGGGCTGCCCAGGGAGGTGGTGGAGTCAGCGTCCCTGGAGGTGTTCAAGGCAGGTTTGGAAGTGGCACTTGGTGCCATGGTCTGGTCTTGAGGTCTGTGGTATTGGGTTGGACTTGATGAGCTTTGAGGTCTCTTCCAACCCTGGTGATACTGTGAGACTGTGATCATTCGTAACAGTGCTCAGCTCTCCTATCCTGTTTCCTGTCTTGAAGTTCAGTAGCTTTTACAGATCCACACAGAATAAACAATAGGATTTAATAAGCATACCAGACAGTCTGTAGTGGTCAAGTGCAGGATTCAGCTGGGTGAGCATACTGACCATCAGCACCGGAGGCCATGTGTTTGGGTAGCACGAAATACACAGCTCAGTGCACTTAGCACTTCCTCTCAAGCTATTGCTCCTCTAATGTGTGAGACTCACAGAAATAAGCAACTACCATCTATAAACAATGCAGGTTCTTATGGAAAAACACTGCCAAGCATCAAGTAAGTCAATATACAGAGCTGAAACGTGGGAACTTAGTTTGTGTTACTGATCTCTGTGGCATAAAGAAGATGGAGCAACTAGGATTTAATTTTTTGTGATCCTCGTGTTCTTACTAAACCTTTACCAAAGGTGTTCACACCTGTCAGCAGCCTTAGGTGTGCACTGTAAGTGCATGGATTGCTCACCACTGAAGGAGTTGACATCTGCACTGCAATTGGAGCACTTTCCATTGCACCTTAGTTCCTCCAGAAACTAGTCCTTTGGCCCAAATGATTGTGAGTCTTATGTGTATTCTGCAAGAGCTTTTGCAAGATAAATTTGCACTAAAAATAGCCTGTCTTACTAATGTACTTGAATACTGTCTTTGCCATGGGAGTCATGATTAAGGTCTTGGTCATTATTTCCTTTTTGTGTATCTCAGTTCCTTCCAGAGATTGAGATGAAGATCATGTAATTTCCTTTTATCTGTGGAGTACCTCAAAATGTGGGATGGAAAGCATTGTAAAACACTAGAATAGAAGGAGGTCTTCACTGAAATACCCAAGAGTAGACTCATTTTTCCTTCTTCCATTCACAGCTACTTACTGATTTATGACTCTGCTCCTTACCTGCCTAGTACATGAATTGTAGATGGATGTGGCTTTAGGAGTATCAGGATTTTATGGCAAGTCATAGAATCATAGAATGGTCTGGGTTGGAAGTGACCTCTGAAGCTCATTTAGTCCAACCCTCTCTGCAGTCAGCCTTAACCAGGTCAGGCTGCCCAGAGCCCTGTCAAGCCTCACTTTGAGTGTCTCCAGGGATGAGGCACCAGCCTCCTTCCTGGGTAACCTGTTCTAGTGTTCCACTACCCTCACAGTAAAGAACTTGCTCCTAACATGCAATCTAAATCTGCTCTTCTGTAGTTTGAAGCCATTGCTCCTTGTCCTATCAACACAGGCCTTTGTAAACAGTCTCTCCCTATCCTTCTTGTAGGCTCCCTTCAGGTACTGGAAGGTCTCCTCCTTTCCAGGCTGAACACCCCCAGCTCCTTCAGCCTGTCCTCATAGCAGAGGTGCTCCAACCACCTGATCATTTTCATGGCCCTCCTCTGGATCTGCTCCATCAGCTCCATGTTCTTCCTATATTGAGGGCTCCAAACCTGGATGCAGTACTGTCAGTGAGGTCTCACCAGAGCAAAGTGGCAGAATCACCTCTCTGAATCTGCTGGCAATGTTGATGCAGCTTAGGATATGATTTGCCTTCTGGGCTGCAAGCTCACAGTCTGCTCGAGTCCAGCGTCTCATCCATCGGCACGGCCGTGTCCTTTTCCACAGAGCTGTTTTCTATCACCTCATCCCCCAGTCTGTATTGATAGTGAAGATTGTTCTGGCCCAGATGAGAAAGTTTAATAAATGTTGCAGTTCAGGCAGAGCTTTTGATTCCTTAGCTGTACTGATCCTGGCAGATGAACCTGGAAGGAAGGTCCACAGTAGCATGAAGGAAGAACCCAATGAAATGCACAATAATATAGTCATGTTTAAAAAAAATTTAAAAAAGAAGATGAAGTATTTCTGTGCCCAGATACTTAATTTTATTGGAAATTATATCATTTAATTATCAAAGCACAGTAATTATGAGCCATGCAATACTAATGACTATTGGCAGTAAGGCTCATGAGAACAATCTAATTAGCTGTAATGGGATGGATTTAACAATACATTGGTTTAGCATCTGTTAGAACTAAGTGTCAAGATTTATTATTTTCTAAATAAATATTGACCTCTTGCTCTCAGGTGAAGAAATCCTAAACTTACTTCCACTTAAATGAATGTCTTAAATATTATCATAGAATATCAGAATGGGAAGGTTGGAAGGGACCTCAAGGATCATCTAGTTCCAACCCCCTGCCATAGGCAGGGACACCTCCCACTAGCACAGGTCACTCAAGGCCTCCTCCAGTCTGGTCTTGAACCCCTCCAGGGAGGGAGCAGCCACAACCTCCCTGGGCAACCTGTGCCAGTGTCTCACCACCCTCACTGCAAACAACTTCCTCCTAACATCCACTTTCAATCTCCCCTCTGCCACTTCAAACCCATTCCCCTTGTCCTGGCATTGCAAGCCCTTGTCAATAGTCCCTCCCCAGCCTTCCTGGAGCCCCCTTCAGACACTGAAAGGCTACTCTAAGGTCCCCTTGAAGCCTTCTCTTCTCCAGGCTGCAGAGCCCCAACTCTCTCAACCTGTCCTCACAGCAGAGCTGCTGCAGCCCTCTCAGCATCTTTGTGACCTCCTCTGGACCCACTCCAACAATTCCATGTCCTTCCTGTGCTGAGGGCTCGAGAACTGCACACAGGACTCCAGATGGGGTGTGAGGAGAGCAGAGTAAAGGGGCAGAATCCCCTCCCTTGCTGCAGCCTAGGACTTGGTTGGCTGTCTGGGCTGCATTTGTATGACTTTAACCAGCTCTTTAAACAACAAATAAATTGCCTTCAGATAAAGGTATTAGCCTCTGAAAAGGAGGTAGCAGAGCAAAGAGCAGGAAGAATAGAGCTGGCACTTGTTGGTGTTTGTGTATGTTTTTGCTTGCAACCAAGACCTACATTACAGAACACTACAGCTTTCCAGGAGACCAGTCCCACACCATCTTCTATCCTAGCACATGGCTTTTCAAGACACTTCATATGGATTTCTTTTTCCTTTTCTGTCATTTCTGTGGTGCATCATTGAGGCCTCACTAACAAAAAACATGGAAAGTGTAGACATTTAAAAATCTCCAAATGATCATAGAATCACAGAGTGGTAAGANACTGCAAACAACTTCCTCCTAACATCCACTTTCAATCTCCTCTCTGCCAGTTCAAACCCATTCCCCTTGTCCTGGCATTACAAGGCCTTGTCAATAGTCTCTCCCCAGCCTTCCTGGAGCCCCCTTCAGATCCTGGAAGGCTACTCTAAGGTCTCCTGGAAGCCTTCTCTTCTCCAGGCTGCAGAGCCCAAACTCTCTCAGCCTGTCCTCATAGCAGAGCTGCTGCAGCCCTCTCAGCATCTTTGTGGCCTCCTCTGGACCCTCTCCAACAGTTCCATGTCCTTCCTGTGCTGAGAGCTCGTTGGGTGACCCAGTGCTCCACAACCCCCCTGGAGGTGTTCAAGGCCAGGTTGGAGGAGGCCTTGAGTGACCTGTACTAGTGGGAGGTGTCCCTGCCTATGGCAGGGGGTTGGAACTAAATGATCTTTTAGGTCCCTTCCAACTTTACCATTCTATGATTCTATGATAAATAAATCAAAACCCAGAGCCTATCCTCTCTCAGGCTGGTCATTTACAGTTATTTGCAAGGTTCATTAATGTGTCTTCTAGCAACAAACAGTGAATGAGGAGACTGCATGCAAAATACGATAGCACAGACATGCTGCAGAGCCCCAAATTGAGGGTGCATGGAGAATATCAGTGCTGGGACAAAAATCCAGCAGCATCTGCTCTGCTTTAATATGTTAGTTGCTCCAAAGAATGTGGAAGTGGTTGCTGCTATTTTGACAACTACAGTTATTTCTCCTTTTGTTGCTTGGTGTGGCACAAGGGGAACACTGGCGCAATAGCGTTCGGTAATAACTTAGTGGTTCAGGGATGTGGGCCCAGAACAAATTCTAGACAAAAGAAAAACATGTTTGGGTATTACAGAGAGCCTTGGCTATAGGAACAAAACTGTGATTGGATGTGCAAATATTTGGTATTTTGATTGTCCCAGTTGGGGTGACAGCTGACAAATGGTCTGAGTTTGTTTTTAATTATCGCCAAAAGGGAAAAAGCCTCCTGTTTTAGAGCCAGGAGCTGATGCTGCAGCACAAGGCAAGAAAAGAATTTTAATATTGGGGGTTATACTTTCTCAGTGTTATAGATGTTGAAAGTGCTACTTCAGGTATTTAGCTAGTTCTGTGTTTACAAGCAACCAAGGAAGGTATTTTGTTCACTCGTATTGCATCTGCTGATCAATGTTAACCATTAACTGCTGTTCTTAATGCTGACTGGTACCATTGGTAGCAAAATTATTTTCAGCACTCACACTGGGAAATCCCTCCCTGGAGGTATCTAAGGCCAAGTTGGAGGACACCTTGAGTGACCTGTACTAGTGGGAGGTGTCCCTGCCTATGGCGGGGGGTTGGAACTGGATGAGCTTTGAGGTCCCTTCCAACCTTACCATTCTATGATTCTATGATTCTGTGAAATGCAGCAGACATGCTGTGGCAGGTGTGTGAGACCAGTTTGCACAGAAATTACTTAGTATGTATCATAGTAGCATACAGAGCACTGATGAGGTAACAAGGCTGATTACAACAGATGTATGAGGGTGTGTCATGGTGGGCTTAAGCAGGCCAAAATAGGCTTATACATGTCCTGGCTTGTCCAGAGATGTTTTTCTGCTCTCCCTCCTTATGTTCTGGGGAGAAGCAACGGTGTTAAAGAGGACAGAGAACCTGGAGCCACTGAGTCTAAGAACTGTGGCTTGCCCAGACTTGTTTGAACCCTGTGGTAAACAAGGTGCACAGGCTCAGCTTGTGCCTGCCTTGTGCAAGGCTGTGCTCTGCCCTGAAAAGGGTAAAGCAAGCCTATGGCTTCACCTAATATGGTCAGGCTTGGCTAACTGCCATTCTGATTGGCTGTTCTGTATCTAAAGGCTCATTAGTCTTGGGCTGTATGGATAAAAGGAGATGAGCAGGTGACACAATGTGCTTTACCCTTTTATCTGTGCTCTGCTGTTGTATTCGTGCTTGCTGCTTGCTACTGTCTTATTGCATCTTGAACTGCCTGGAAACTCCACTACGTCGCGTTTACCAGGATCAGACTCTAAATGCCTGCACACAATCAGCCTGCACAGCCAGCGTGACACTGTGCTGAGACTGCACATGGCATTGCATCCTGTCTGCACCAGAAAGCCTCCTGCCAAGATAGGAAGTCCTGGAGATACATCCAGAGAGATCAGGACAATGTCAGAGCTTGTCTGCCTCCTTTCCCCAGCAGNGACCAGGTCAGAGATGTCTGCCTCCTTTCCCCAGCAGCCTGGGAAGAATCAGAAGTCTCAGCAGCTGACAAGACAGTAACAGAATTCCCTGAAAGCCTTTGGGCACTGTCTGAAGCTGTAGCCAGCCCTGCCAGTCAGGAGATCATTTTGTGAGTCAATACTTCAAGCCTCTTGTAACTCACCATTGCCTTCTGCCATCAGCAGAAAGGAGCTCCTTGAGTCCCTCTAGTGGGCAGGCAGAGTATTGACCACAAGCGGTGCCCTGACCGCAGCAACCTTCTCTGCCAGTTCAATTAATGTTCTATCATCAGTGGTTATGTCTAGAGCCTGTGTTATTACCTGTATAAAGTTTCCATGACCATGCAAAGAACCAACTGTTACTAGAATTAGTGCTTGGGGTGGTGAGAATTGAAAATGTTGAATATTAATAAACAATATTAATTTTTCAAAGTAATCTCTCACACCAATCAATTACCCCTCCATAACAGGGTGTTATGAATTATGCAAAATTAATGATAGGTGGGATCATGCCTGGGCAAACTAGGACATGAATCTTACATGACAGAGGGCATAGAGATCTCACTGTCTGGAAGGGTTCTGTGCCTTCTGTGAATGGGGAAAGAAAAATGTTACCAAAGAGAGAGGGAGTGATTTGTCCAAACAGCCTCTAGCAGGGTTAGGCACCTGTGCTGGTTTGAGGCTAATTGGAATATTTGAATGGAGAAAATTATACTATAGGCTGTGAAAAGGAAACAATGGTGATGTCTGCTTCACTCATAGGCTTGCTGAAATTGATAAGAGTAAGTACTCAAAACAGATAAGAGACTTTTGGTCTTTCTCTGGGAGCTAATGGGTTCTCTCCTCTCTGCTGAGTAACCTCACTAACCACTTTCCTTCTAACCCCTCTTGCCCGTCCTCCAAAATCACCTTGCTTGTAAGGCAAACCCTGGGGTAAGGTATAGGGGTGGGGAGAAGGTGGAAGGGTGGTTGGGAGCCCCTCCTGGGGTCTCTGATTTCTGGCAGGGGGATTGTGTTTCTGTATTCCCTTTAACTTGTCTGTGTCTGTAACTATTCCTGTCTGTTGTGTCTCTCTCTGTTTGTCCATTGTGCTGAGCTGTAAATAGAGCTTCAGTCCTTCACTTCCAGCTGGCTGAGTCTAGTCTGGGGGATTTCCATAGTGTGAGGGTGCAGGTAACTCCCAAACCATCACAATCTGAAATGGTCATTTCTAGCAGGAAGTTGTTGGACTTTGAATAGCCATTAAGTTGTTTTTGAAGTAACAATCACGTATTTCCAAACGAAAATTTGCCCTTTTTTGGGGAGTCAGATAGGTTTTTGTGATGAGAGATACTGCTCTGTATAGACCTTGTCTTTCATTGCAGGGAATAATTGAGAGAAGAACACAAAATGTGTTTTCCATTTTCATGGAATCACGGGAACGTGACCTTTCCTTTTTGTCAGAAGGGTGACCTTTTTTTGTCTTCTAGCTACAGATCTTTAGCCAATTTCTTGTGCACTATTCGGTACCTTGGAAAATTTCAACAAGGCTGTGTTTGGGGAAATAAAAATAGATTGAGTTGCTAATATGCTCCTGTTCTTCCAAGACTGTGTAGCCTATTTTGTGGATCTCCAGGAAGGTTATTGATTTTCTGTGAGTGTGGCTTTCTCTGAAAGTCAGAGCTGAAGGCTGGTTGTAGGCTGCTCTGCTGGCTTGAGGCTAATTGGAATATTTTAATAAAAAAATAGATGGTAGGCTGTGAAAAGCAAACCCTGGTGATGTCTGCTGCACTCACAAGCTTGCTGAGATGGATAAGAACAGGGACACAAATATAGTTAAGGTAGAGAGCCTCTGTCTGGGAGCTGCTGTGTCTTCTGCTCACTGCTGTGTAACCCAACTAACCACTCTGCTTCTAACCTCCCTTGCCCATCCTCCAAACTTGCCTTGCACATAAGGCAGACCCTGGGGTAAGGTAGAGGGGTGGGAAGAAGTTGAAAGGGTGGTTGGGAGCCCCTCCTGGGGTCTTTGATTTCTGGGAGGGGGATTGTGTTTCTGTATTCTCTTTAACTTGTCTATGTCTGTAACTATTCCTGTCTGTTGTGTCTATCTCTGCTTGTCCATTGTGCTGAGCTGTAAATAGAGCTTCAGTCCTTAACTTCCAGCTGGCTGGGCCTAGTCTGGGGGATTTTCATAGTGTGGGTGGGCAGGGAACTCCCAAACCATCACAACTGCGCCTGAAGCAGACACACAAGAAAGAAATGTAGGTAATTGTATTCTGCTCCCATTGAAGTGTCTGATGATTCTGAAATTCATTTCAGGAGAAGCAAAAGGGGGTCTGATGAATGGGAGTTGTTGCTGCCAGCAGCTGGATCAGCTTTTCAGCTTTGTCTTGCAGAAATGTTCAGTGACCTAGCAACTGTCTCTAAGACTCTGGAAAAAAAATGTTTCTGGTAGCAGTTGCCAGTATTAACAGCACTTTTTACAGACAGTCTGACTTTGTGGCATTTGTGGGCAAGCATGTTTAGAGACATCCACGCTACAAAAAGCAGATCAAATGAGATTTCCAGTCAGGTTTTGCTAGTGGAAGAGGCAGTCCTGTGAATTTTGTCATACTTTCTATCTTTACTGGGGCTGAAAATTCTACAGATGTTTCAGTTAGGGAACTGTCAGCACTTTTGATCTCATGTATTTCTGGTTATACAAATAATGGAGTTTTTTGGTTTAGCCATGAAATTCAACTACAATTGGCTACTGGAATGGGCTGCCCAGGGAGGTGGTGGAGTCACCATCCCTGGAGGTGTTCAAGGCGCGTTTGGATGCGGCACTTGGTGCCATGGTCTGATCTTGAGGTCTGTGGTGATGGGTTGGACTGGATGATATTTGAGGTCTCTTCCAACCCTGGTGATACTGTGATACTGTGTGATACAAGTAATTCTTGGATTTAGGTGACCAGAAAGATTTTTTTTTAAATTTTTTTTTCCCAGACAAACTAAAATGAACCTGAATACTTGCAGGCAGTTCTGTTGATGTCTTGATAGTTGTTGATCTTTACAGGCATTAAGGTGGGTGCTGGAAGAGAGGCAGATGGTCACTGACCTGGTCCTGGTTCCTTCTGGATGAGCTGTGTCCCTTCCAGGGCTCCTTGTCTTGGCAGAAGACTTGCAGGAGGGATGTCTTGCAGATGTGCATTCTTAGCACCATGTCACACTGGCTAAGCAAGCCTGTCGTGTGAAGGGCTTAATGCCTTCCCCTGGCAAACTGAGACAAGGCAGATTCCAGGTATACATACCCAAACTATCAGGGTTTGTTACTGTGCAGCAGAGCTGGCTTATAGCTTAGCATAGCATGGAAGGATGCAACGGCAGGAAGCAATGAGACAGAGCACTGCCAGAGGCAGAGAGCACACACTATTGCAGAGGCCTGGCAGCAGCAGAGAGCATACTGTGGCAGAAGCACAGAGCACACTATGGCAGAAGCACTGGCAGAAGCAGAGCACACTGTGGCAGAAGCACGGGCAGGAGTGGCAAGCACTCTGTGCCAGAAGCACTGGCAGGAGCAGAGCACACTGTGGTGGAGGCACTGGCAGGAGTGGAGAGCACACTGTGGTGGAGGTACTGGCAGAAGCGGAGTGCACTGTGGTGGAGGCACTGGCAGAAGCGGAGTGCACTGTGGCGGAAGCACTGGCAGGAGCAGACCACGCTGTGGCGGAGGCACTGGCAGGAGCGGAACACACTGCGCTGGAGGCACTGGCAGGAGTGGAGAGCACACTGTGGTGGAGGCACTGGCAGGAGTGGCGAGCACTCTGTGCCAGAAGCACTGGCAGGAGCAGAGCACACTGTGGTGGAGGCACTGGCAGGAGTGGCGAGCACTCTGTGCCAGAAGCACTGGCAGGAGCAGAGCACACTGTGGTGGAGGCACTGGCAG
>VWZE01024388.1:4161-33079 GCA_013396675.1 Eubucco bourcierii | reverse complement strand
AGCAGAGCGCACTATGGCAGAAGTGATGGCAGCAGCAGGTTGTGTTTACCTGCTCATCTCTTTTTATCCATGTAACCCAAGACTAATGGGTCTTTGGCCACAGATCAGCCAATCAGAATGGCACTTTGCCAAAATTAACCATATTATGTGAAACCAGGTCTTGCTTTTTACCTTTTCAGGGCAGAACACAAACAAGTGCATAAACACAATTGGGTACCCTGTAAACAAGTTAGAAAGGACATGGCGGTGCCAGGCCTTTTGTCTCCTCTTTCCATGGTTGCTTCTCCCATCACCAGAAGAAGGGAGAGTGGAAAACATGTCTGTGCAAGCCTAATTTGGCCTATTTTGGCCTTCCATACAGGCAGACAAAACCCAGGTGGGTCATGGTATAGGAGCATACTTGCTGAATTCTACATTTAAATGCTATGCACACTGCAAATACACAGCAGAAGTGTGAGACTCATTGGCAGCTTTCATCAGGATCTTTACCCAGGAGGCACATCTGGAGTTTCACATTAGGTTTTATGGACATTATGCAAAAATGTTCTATTGGACATGACTGAAGGCACAACAGTGTGCTTATTTTTGGCTGTCATTCTGAGTTCTCCTGTCCTCATTGTTATAGAATCGTCGAATCATAGAATGGTAAGATTGGAAGGGACCTCAAGGATCATCTAGTTCCAATCTCCTGCCATAGGCAGGGACACCTCCCACAAGCACAGGTCACTCAAGGACTCCTCCAACCTGACCTTGAACACCTCCAGGGAGAGAGCAGCCACAACTTCCCTGGGCAACCTGTGCCAGTGTCTCACCACCCTCACTCCAAACAGCTTCCTCCTAACATCCACTTTCAATCTCCCCTCTGACACTTCAAACCCATTGCCCTTGTCCTGGCATTGCAAGCCCTTGTCAATAGTCCCTCCCCAACCTTCCTGGAGCCCCCTTCAGATCCTGGAAGGCTACTCTAAGGTCTCCTGGAAGCCTTCTCTTCTCCAGGCTACAGAGCCCCAACTCTCTCAGCCTCTCCTTATAGCAGAGCTGCTGCAGCCCCCTGAGCATTTTCATGACCTCCTCTGGACCCACCCCAACACTTCCATGTCCTTCCTGTGCTGGGGGCTCCACAAGGAGGAGAGCAGAGCCAAGGGGCACAATCCCCTCCCTTGCCCTGCTGCCCACACTGCTCTGGCTGCAGCCCAGCACACAGTTGCTGTCTGGGCTGCACTCACACTGCAGGCTCGTCTGGAGCTTTTCATCACCCCACACCCCCTTCTTGTCTCATTGTTATCTTCTTGTTTCCCAAATGTTTATCACAACTAACTTCTGTTTTTTAGCTCGCAGCAATATGTAAACCTCCAAAATTCTGATTGTATCAGATGGGACATTCATTGATTTTGTGTGCCTCATTCATGCTGATGCCACACTCTGTGCTTTGCTTAGAGTTCTGACTCCATCAGTCTCATACCTTAAAAAACAAGCAATAAATAAGCCAACAATAAACTAAGATTAGAGAGGCAAATTGTGGGAACTGGAAATACACCTCTTCTGAATTCAGTCTAGATTCTCAAGCAACAGAGGTTGTTAGTGTTGGAAACTGTTTCTGTCTAAGCAGAATGTACAGAACTTGTCTACCACAGGTGCCATGTGAAAATATAACTGTTAAAGTGAGGTTGGCATCATCATTTTTTGCCTGCAGATCATATGGTAGCTTCTGGCAATAACTGAAATAAATTAATGCAGAAACCAAGGTTAGGTCATACACTTACTTGCTTAGCTCAGGGTCAAACAATCACAAGAGGAAGGAAAGGAACACATTGGTCTGAAATACATAAATGTTATTAGTAATACATTAAAATGCAACATATGTTTAAAATGCTTCTTCTGTCAAAATATTCATTTATGGTGAATTCTGCTTTCCATGGAGTACTTCATCCAGCAATGCATTTCAGCTTATGACTGATTTCAGGCATGAGAACACAGAATCATTCACACACTTCTAGTTAAGCACAAGATTAATTGGAGAAGGTTGAGAGCCCTGCTGGGATGAGATTGGAGGTTCAGCTATAAAGGCTGACTGCCAATCTTACTCATGTTGTTTTTCTGTAGTGAGATTTCATCTCATTCCAGTGAAACTTAAATCTTATGTTTCAGCATCAGGTCTCATCCCTTAATACTGCATCATGGTGACTTGTTTGGTAGCTTAAGTTTCTTTGATATTCAGTGGAGTGTGTCATAGAATCACAGAATGGGAAGGTTGGAAGGGACCTCAAAGATCATCTAGTTCCAACCCCCTGCCATAGGCAGGGACACCTCCCACTAGTACAGGTCACTCAAGGCCTCCTCCAACCTGGCCTTGAACGCCTCCAGGGAGGGAGCAGCCACAACCTCCCTGGGCAACCTGTGCCAGTGTCTCACCACCCTCACTGCAAACAACTTCTTCCTAACATCCAGTTTCAGTCTCCCCTCTGCCACTTCAAACCCATTCCCCTTGTCCTGGCATTCCAAGACCTTGTCAATAGTCCCTCCCCAGCCTTCCTGGAGCCCACTTCACATTCTGGAAGGCTACTCTAAGGTCTCCTGGAAACCTTCTCTTCTCCAGGCTGCAGAGCCCCAACTCTCTCAGCCTGTCCTCACAGCAGATCTGCTGCAGCCCTCTCAGCATCTTCATGGCCTCCTCTGGACCCACTCCAACACTTCCATGTCCTTCCTGTGCTGGGGGCTCCAGAACTGCACACAGGACTCCAGATGTGGTCTGAGGAGAGCAGAGTAAAGGGGCACAATCCCCTCCCTTTGCCCTGCTGTCCACACTGCTCTTGCTGCAGCCCAGGACTTGATGTCCTTTGAGGAGAGCGGCTTTGCAGGCATGTCAGCAGGAGGGCCACCAGCCCAAGTAATCAGGCTTAGCCTAGCTAGCACAAGAGGAGGAAACCTACCTTTTACTGGCTGCAGTTGGTGTTCTTCCTGAGTTCAAAGTCTTGATGTAAATCAGGACTAGTAGAGACTTAACCCAAGCTTTCCCATGTTTACAAGCAGCAAGTTTGAGAGAGTTTTAGGTCTTGTCCTTACTGTTCCAGGAGTCCCAGGACATGAAGGTCTCAGAGCACAATCTGCCTTTAAATGTACAGGTCTGGGCTTGAATGTTTCTTAAGGCAGGTAAGTGGGAGGGCAGGTGAGAGGTGTAAAACTCAGGCACTTCAAAAAGGCTTTACAAGTCACAAAACACAGTTCACACCCAAATCTGCCTTATTTCTGCCTGTGACACCAACTCTTTTTTTTTTGTCTCCACATTCAGGTTGCTCCTATAATTAAAGAAAGAATGATGAAGAAAGGCAGCATGATGCTTGGCTACCAACCTCACCAGGGCAAAGTCAACTTCTTCCGCCAGGTGGTGATCAGCCCACACGTTAGTCGAGAGGACATGGACTTCCTGCTGGATGAAATCGAGCTGCTTGCTAAGGATTTGTAGCTGTAGCTCCACAGCACCAGCCACTGCTCATGCCATGTGTGTGGAAGGAGAATGGCAGCAGTATGCTGGTGCTGTTTTGTGAAAGGTAGCAGAAAGCTTAAGAGCCATGTTGGAAGCTGTGGGTTTGGGTGGTGTGGAGAGCTTTGCAGGTAGAACTCCTTCACAGGGAAGCATTTGCTGATGGGGGTCCAGACAGTGCTTGCAGCACCACTGCCATTATGGGAAGTGTTTCCTCAAGAAGGGAACACTTCTGAGGATGATGTCTATGTCCCAGGGAGGGTAACTGTTTTGAGGTGCCTGTGCACAGTGTAGCTCCAGCTAGTCATTTACACACACAGGCAGCACTCCTCTGATGCCGCTGTTAGAAGTGGACTTACATGCTCATTAACACTCTGTCTACTCAGTTAATGTTTTAGTTTGGTGTGTGTTTAAGGGCCTGCTTCATAATTACACTGATAAGCTTGGAATTTGCAGGCTTACAGGAAGAGTTCTGCAAGTCCCCTCACTAGGTGGATTGCCCACATGTTTTGCTATGAGCACAGGCAGAGTGGAACTGGGCTTGGTGAGGTAGTGTCACCATCCTGGGAGGTTTACTGCACAAAGTCCCAAGCTTACAGTGCCCCCTGCACAAGGTCCCAAGCAACCCATACTGACTCTGCTTTGAATAGACTGAACTAGATGACCTACTAAGATGGTTTCCAAGCTACAGGATTTTGTGACTCTATGAGGTACAATCGTTGGGCCCCATCAGTGTTGGCCAGCGTCGCCTGGCTGCGGTATCACCTCCGCTGCAGCAGCACTGAAAATGGCACTTAGAACTTTTTAATTCTCTCTTAGCAGGAGTGGCCTACAATTTCTGAGTGGCTGTTCACCTTCCTCTGTTGACAAAGTGAGAAGATGTATTCAGCAGCTTTAAAATTATAACAAAAGAAAAAAAATTGTATTTAGCTGAAAGATTTTTATGCGTGGTGATGATATTGTAATCATGTAGTAAAAATAATTGCCATTGTTTGTGTTTTTCTACTGACTGATGATGGCTCAATCTTATGTTACCAGGGTATCATTTGACACTGACATGAAGGTGATGGTGATCATAGAAGGCCTGCTGGTGGTTTTAGGATACAAGCAGCTTGAATATTTTTGGTCAATCTTAAGTTGCAAAATTAAGTTCGAAAGTTTGTCTTTATCTTTGACTTTTGGTCTGGGTTTTTTCTATTATTTATTCTATTATGATTGTTTTACAAAGATGGAAATGTATTTTGTTGGGGTGAAACTCTTGCAGCAAACTAATGGGAATAGCCACATTTTTCTCCTTGTAATTGCTGTCTACTTCAGTATTTTGATGTTTTGGTCTGGGTTTATTCTATTTTTTAAAAAAAAAATCTGTTTTACAAAGGTAGAAATGTATTTGTAGGGGTGAAGTTCTTGAAACAAACTAATGGGAATAACCACACCTTCATAGAATCACAGAATGGTAAGGTTGGAAGTGACCTCAAAGATCATCCAGTTCCAACCCCCTGCCACAGGCAGGGACACCTCCCACTAGTACAGGTCACTCAAGGCCTCATCCAACCTGGCCTTGAACACCTCCCACTAGAACAGGTCGCTTAAGGCCTCCTCTAGCTGACCTTGAACACCTCCAGGGAGGTTGTGGAGCATACAATCACCCAATGTGGTCAAAGATCACATTGGGTGATTCTGTGCTCCACAACCTCCCTGGCAACCTGTGCCAGTGTCTCACCACCCTCACTGCAAACAACTTCATCCTAACATCCACTTTCAATCTCCCCTCTGACACTTCAAACCCATTGCCCCTTGTCCTGGCATTGCGAGACCTTGTCAATAGTCCCTCCCCAGCCTTCCTGCAGCCCCCTTCAGATCCTGCAAGGCTACTCTAAGGTCTCCTGGAAGCCTTCTCTTCTCCAGACTGCAGATCCCCAACTCTCTCAGCCTCTCCTCACAGCAGAGCTGCTGCAGCCCCCTGAGCATTTTCATGACCTCCTCTGGACCTGCTCCAACACTTCCATGTCCTTCCTGTGCTGGGGGCTCCAGAACTGCACACAGGACTCCAGATCTTCCTCCTTGTAATTGATGTCTACTTCAGTATTTTGATGTTTGTTCCTTACTCTGTAATTTGAGATGGTACTGACCAATGCAAACCTTTCTACTGTATTTTCTGTCCTGCTGTAAGCCTTCTTTAAACACAGCATTTTTGTTGTCCTCATTTCCTGCATTGTATTAGGATCCACCTTTGCTACATTCATAGAATCATAGAATCTTGGAAGGGACCTCAAAGATCATCTAGTTCCAACCCCCTGCCATAGGCAGGGACACATCCCACAGGTCATTCCTACTTGCAGTCAACAGGATGATGGTGTGGAAAGTCTAAGGTCATGATAACTGAAAATGTCACACTCTTAGGGGAGTAGATAGGATCAAGAGTCAGCTGGCAGCATTTGACAGATGCCTTTAACAGTGTCCTGGAAGTGAATATTCTTGTGCTGTTACAGTGATCTGCTGGGCTTTATGCCAGAACTCATGGTGACATTAATATAAAAATGAATTGTCACAGTTCTGGCCTCTGGGTTCTGACCTGAAATACCCCTAGGTCACTTTACCCTTCATTCTTGTGTTTCTGGCTATACCATGATCTTGGGAAGTCCTAACTAAACTCAGAGTTGCAAGGCTTGTTTACCCTCGCAGCCATCTCGGGTGGTGAGAAAAGTACACAGGGCTGCTGGATGGGTGGGATGGATTTGCTGCTTCTTGAGTATAGAGAGGGCTGTTACCCCTTCACCTTCTCTTCTACACCTTGAAGGGAAAGGCAGAACACAGTGTTGGGATGTTTTGATGATGGTTCTTGGTGAGTACTTGATTTTTGAGTCATGAGGAGCCACCACCTTCCATCAGCTCAGAACCTGGTCTGTGGTGTTTTGTGACACTGCCATTGTCACAAAAAGGGGTTGCTGCCTTCTCTTCATGTTGTTAGTGCATTGCTGTTTCTGGAGGCTGTGGCACAGCACATGGCAGACTGATGCAGCACAGTCCCATTCTGTAGCAGCAGTGGCTATAGTGCTTTTAAATGACAGCAGAACAGAACTTCTTAACTGCTTGCAGAAAACAGGTTTCTGGTCAAGACACAGAGGTACAGATTAATCTTCCTGTGTGGTGTGTGTATGTTATCTAATCTCCATGTATTCCCAGTTCCTTCTGACCCCTTATCTCTCATGTCCCAGGTGTGCAGTATGATACTCTCATTTCAAGGCTCTTGTAATTTCCTTATAGCTGCCTGTTCAAGACTGGTGTGTACAAAATCTCTCTTTTGTAGCTGGTGATTTTAATAAAAAGTGAACTAAATGACACCTTTCACATCCAAGCTGCTCTTGTCTTTTGTCAGTCTGAAACTGTAGAGATATATAAGGAAATTATCTGGGACTGCTCTAGACAGAGAAACAACAAAGTGCCAGCATAGCTTCACAATGTGAAACCTGCTTTAACCCTGCCCCAGGACATGGTTTGTGTGTATGATGTGCCTTGATCATCTTTAATAAACACCTTGGATGAGAATGTGCCAGAGTTTATCTTGCTCTTGCTTTCAAATGCAGGAGCTAAACTGTGGTTGTAGAAATGGCCTTTTTCCCCCTTGTTTTTTCTTATTTTGAATTACAGAATCATAGAATCACAGAATGGTAAGGTTGGAAGGAACCTCAAGGATCATCCAGTTCCAACCCCCTGCCATAGGCAGGGACACCTCCCACTAGCACAGGGCACTCAAGGCCTCCTCCAACCTGGCCTTGAACACCTCCAGGGAGGGAGCAGCCACAACCTCCCTGGGCAACCTGTGCCAGTGTCTCACCACCCTCACTGCAAACAACTTCCTCCTAACATTCACTTTCAATCTCCCCTCTGACACTTCAAACCCATTGCCCCTTGTCCTGGCATTCCAAGCCCTTGTCAATAGTCCCTCCCCAGCCTTCCTGGAGCCTCCTTCAGATCCTGGAAGGCTAGTCTAAGGTCTCCTGGAAGCCTTCTCTTCTGCAGACTGCAGATCCCCAACTCTCTCAGCCTGTCCTCACAGCAGAGCTGCTGCAGCCCTCTCAGCATCTATGATCTGAATGTTTCCAACTCCCCCTGGTTTAGCTGGTAGCCATTCCTGAGTTGGGCTTTATCATTGGCATCTTTCATTTCAACACCAGCAGTCTGGCATTCAGAGCATCTCAGTTTATCTACTCGAGGCTCGTGCCTGCAGATTCAGATTGATCTTTATTTCTGTGAGACTGAACTAAAACCATATGTTGGTTTCTATCCTTCACTTATGCATTAAGATGGTTTTCAAATATCATTTGACCCTTAAAGGACAAGAAATGTCCTTTAAGAAAAGCCTGGTAGGCCTGGTAGTTGCATTCCCAGAATGCTAGATAACCTATTTTGAGCCTCAGGCTTCCTCATACACACCAATCATAGCATTATTACGTGCTCAAACTTACTCTGATTTTAAATCTTGAGCAGCCTGAATGGGTTTACATAACTGGTATGAAATGTTGAAAGCACAGGACAATAATTCAGAAATACTATGAGCTAAGCCTGCTTTCTCCTGTTATGTCACACACATGAGCTCCATGACAAGCCATAGGCAAGCTGAAAACATCATTCAAGGCCCTGATTTTCAGTAGCACCAAACCTGTCTGATATGATATTAACAATTGTTCTGTTATGGACTATGATTATCAATTTCAGTATGAGTATTAGTTTTATTATTAATATCATAGAATCATAGAATGGTAAGGTTGGAAGGGACCTCAAAGATCATCCAGTTCCAACTCCCTGCCATAGGCAGGGACACCTCCCACTAGTACAGGGCACTCAAGGCCTCATCCAACCTGGCCTTGAACACCTCCAGGGAGGTTGTGGAGCACAGAATCACCCAACGTGATCAAAGATTCTGTGCTCCACAACCTCCCTGGGCAACCTGTGCCAGTGTCTCACCACCCTCACTGCAAACAACTTCCTCCTAACATCCACTTTCAATCTCCCCTCTGACACTTCAAACCCAGTGCTCCTATCCAGGGTCAATTTGGGAAAATTCCCTGAGATCCTTTGGATTTTTGGTCAACAGGAAACAGGATATTTATGAACACAGAATGAAACAGTTTAAACAATCAGAACTTAGGAAATAGGAAGGTGAAAACAGGAACAATTCTAACTGTGCTCACAGAGCCTTAGCATTGACTCCAGCAGATGTACTCATGGTACCTTGGTCCCTGAGTAAGTTTCCTGTACAAGGAGGCTTCCAAAACTCATTATAATGATCCTGGGGTAAAATACAAAATATTCCAGGTAAAGGGAAGGAGAGGAGAGCTGAGTTGCTGCTAAGCCTCAGTGTAAGCTGCAAACAGGTGGCTGCCAAGGATTCCCAGTGAATGAGCTGTGAATGGGGAAATGCTGCCGGTGGAGGGTCGGGGCAGAAAGGCAGAAAAGGAAGGAAGGCAGAAAAGGCAGAAAAGGAAGAAAGGCAGAAAAGGAAGGAAGAAAGAAAGGCATAAAGGAAGGAAGGCAGAAAAGGAAGGAAGAAAGAAAGGCAGAAAAGGAAGAAAGGCAGAAAAGGAAGAAAGGCAGAAAGACAGAAAGGCAGAAAAGGCAGAAAGGAAGAAAGGCAGAAAAGGCAGAAAGGAAGAAAGGCAGAAAGGAAGGAAGGCAGAAAAGGAAGGAAGGCAGAAAAGGAAGAAAGGCAGAAAAGGAATAAAAGGAAGAAAGGCAGAAAAGGCAGAAAGGCAGAAAAGGAAGAAAGGCAGAAAAGGAAGAAAGGAAGAAAGGCAGAAAAGGCAGAAAGGCAAAAAAGGAAGAAAGGCAGAAAGACAGAAAGGCAGAAAGACAGAAAGGCAGAAAAGGCAGAAAAGGCAGAAAGGTGCAGGGTTTCTAACTGACTCCCCATTAAATAGATCATTGTGGAAATGAAGCTGGCCAGCAGGCACTGGCAGCATTGTTCTGCCCAATGAATTCAAAGCTTGGTGCCTCCTGTGCCCACGCAGGCAGGTTGAGGGGCAGCAGCAGACACCTGACAGGTGTTGCTGAGCTCCCAACCCTCAAGGCTTTGCTGCTCCATTGTTTGCTCAATCTACTACAACTCCTGGACCTGCAACAGGAGGAGGAGAGTAAGGGTTAAAGTGGCCTGGCAGGATTGATGCCCTACCAGGACACTGTTCAGTCTCTTTTCCCTGTTTGCTACTTCTGTGGGATTTCAATGGGAAAATGAAGCTTATTCACCTTGGATATCAGTTGTAGGTAAGGCCTATTCACACATCTGCCCTTCCTCCTATGGCTTAATTGGTAAATGCTGATCAATCATTTGAGCTCAGAAGCATTATGTCTAGTACAGTGACTGCTGAATACTGCACCTGTTACATCCTGGAATAATGCAATTGCACAGATTCATTATGTCTTAATTGCACATTCTAATTGCAGGTTAGATGCAATCAAAGCAGCACTGCCTGGCAAACCCTCTCTGCAAACCATGAGAAGCCCTGAGGGAGGGGTTTTCTTTCTCTAAATGGAATCTCCTCTCCCACAATTACATGGGTTTGCTTCAGATGTACAATTAGATGTTATTAATCTGATTCTCTAACTACATAAAAACCCAACCAAAGACTACTGTGAGAAGCTAAAACAAACCAAGGAAATTTGCACTGCAAGAGCAATAAAGAGAACATCAAAGGTTTTGAGGCAAACCCACAGAAGAAAGCAATGATTGTGTGAACAGGTAACTACTGCTGCAGGTCCTGCACCTGGGTAGGCACAATGCCAAGCACAACTGCAGGCTGGGTGGGGAATGGCTGAGAGCAACATTGATTGAAAAGAGCTCACGAGATGGAGGGCAGGTCATGGGGCAGGACAGCAAATGAGAAATCAGTTCTTCCCAAGCCCTCCTCCCCATCACCCACTGGTAATTTCTGCTTCCTAAAGTAACATGTTGATGCAATAATCAGAATATTGTCTGCATATCTGGATGCTATCCAGAGGGATCAGGACAGGCTGCAGAGCTGTGCCCAGGCCAACCTCATGAGATTCAACAAGGCCAAGTGTAAGGTCCTGCACCTGGGTAGACACAATCCCAAGCACAGCTCCAGGCTGGGTGGGGAATGGCTGAGAGCAGCCCTGAGGAACAGGCTCTGGAGGTCCAGAGTGATGAAAAGCTCCAGATGAGGCTGCAGTGTGAGTGCAGCCCAGACAGCAACTGTGTGCTGGGCTGCAGCAAGAGCAGTGTGGGCAGCAGGGCAAGGGAGGGGATTGTGCCTCTTTGCTCTGCTCTCCTCAGACCCCACCTGCAGTCCTGTGTGCAGTTCTGGAGCCCCCAGCACAGGAAGGACATGGAAGTGTTAGAGCGGGTCCAGAGGAAGCCATGAAGATGCTCAAAGGGCTGCAGCAGCTGTGCTGTGAGGACAGGCTGAGAGAGTTGGGACTGTGCAGCCTGGAGAAGAGAAGGCTTCCAGGAGACCTTAGAGTAGCCTTCCAGGATCTGAAGGGGTCTACAGGAAGGCAGGGGAGGGACTATTGACAAGGTCTGGGAATGCCAGGACAAGGGGAATGGGTTTGAAGAGGCAGAGGTGAGATTGAAAGTGGATGTTAGGAGGAAGTTGTTTGCAGTGAGGGTGGTGAGACACTGGCACAGGTTGCCCAGGGAGGTTGTGGAGCACCAATGTGATCTTTGACCACATTGGGTGATTCTGTGCTCCACAACCTCCCTGGAGGTGTTCAAGGCCAGGTTGGAGGAGGCCTTGAGTGACCTGTCCTAGTGGGAGGTGTCCCTGCCTATGGCAGGGGGTTGGAACTGGATGACCTTTGAGGTCACTTCCAACTTTACTATTCTATGATTCTATGAAAAGACATGGACCAGGTCTCACCTCCCCAAGCTTCAGCTGTCTGATCATTTGCTGCTTGTGCTCCCTCATGGCTGCTTGTGCATCCCCCCTGCCACTGAGAGAGGGTCTGCCTGGCCACAGAAGACAATTTTAGGCCAAGCTGCTGACGTGGTGAAGATGGTGAAACTCTACTACATCACTCACTCGCTCTTAGGACAGATTTTCTGAGGGTGTTTTACGCTAAAAAGTGAACTCTCTGCCAAAATTATTTCCTCTGGAGCTAATAAAACCAAATTAGACTCTTTTCCAGATCAGGATGAATTTGGCCTGATTGTGTGTCACAGATATAATAAACAGTTTATACTTGGGCAAAGGCTGTGTTTAAGTACAGCTGAATCCTGTTTGCTTTACTGTGATTAAGCCCAAACAATTTATAAATGGATGAAGTAAGTTAATTTAAATTCTTCCTTCCATTTCCTATGGCTTTGTTAAGATTAGCTCCTTAAGGAACCATTCCAGAAGTTATTTCAAGGCAAGCCAATTAATGTTAGCACTCCAACATTAAAATGGAATTGCCTTGTTTTGTTCCTCTTATTTCATAAGGCTTAAGTGTCCATTCCAGAATTACTCAGCCTAAACAACCTGCTGGTGAATCATAGGATCATAGAATGGTAAACTTGGAAGGGACCTCAAGGGTCATCCAGTTCCAACCTCCTGCCATAGGCAGGGACACCTCCCACTAGCACAGGTCACCCAAGGCCTCCTCCAACCTGGCCTTGAACACCTCCAGGGAGGGAGCAGCCACAACCTCCCTGGGCAACCTGTGCCAGTGTCTCGCCACCCTCAATAGTCCCTCCCCAGCCTTCCTGGAGCCCCCTTCAGATCCTGGAAGACTACTCTAAGGTCTCCTGGAAGCCTTCTCTTCTCCAGGCTGCAGAGCCCCAACTCTCTCAGCCTGTCCTCACAGCAGAGCTGCTGCAGCCCTCCGAGAATCTTGGTGGCCTCCTCTGGACCCACTCCAACACTTCCATGTCCTTCCTGTGCTGGGGGCTCCAGAACTGCACACAGGACTGCAGGTGGGGTCTGAGGAGAGCAGAGAAGGCAGCCTCACTTTTGCAGGAATAAGCCTGGATTCAAGTAGCAGCATCTGTAATTTTTCACTTGCTAAGTGCCACTCCTATGGATGGGCTCCTCCTGAGTGTGCAATCTGTTAACCTACCTCCTGCAAGGTATAATTCTCCTCGATGGCAGGACCAGGTAACTGCTTTTTTTTCTTGGTGGTCCAAGCAGATGGGCTTTGTGTTTTCTTTTACTGGATCTTTTCTCTGACAGCCTTTACTTAGTTTTGTCAGGTCAAAGATTAAATACTGGTTGTGTCATTCTAAGCACTCACATATTCTGTAAAGAAAAAGGCTTTGCTCTTTCAAAAAATAGTGGTGAAAAGACTCTCAATCAACCTTTGCAATGACGCACTGAAAGAGCCCACAGTAGCCCTGGCATTTTTAATCACAACCTCTGAAGCAGCAACCCTCACCATTTCTGAATTGGGGATGGCATCTCCTATTATGCACTGCCAAACAAGACACTCCCACCTTAATGCCAGTATCTATATAATTTTTATATTGATTTTGTTTTCAAACTGGGTAGTCCTAGCACAGCCAGATGAGTGCAGAGAGCCTCTCAGTATTCACATACATGTGTGAGGAAGTCAGTAGATAAAGAGCAGCTTTTAAGAGCTAAATATTTGCAGTACAGAAAGATGTTTATCTCAGGAAAAGTTCATAGGGTGCTGTGGCTGAGAACCAGAAAGGCAGGTTTTGCCTTTGGGCAAAAGCAGGAATTGGAAGCAATCAGTTCCTTCTGTAAAACATTTGTTAACCTTAAATAGTATCACAGTCTCACAGTCTCACAGTATCACCAAGGTTGGAAGAGACCTCAAAGATCATCAAGTCCAACCCAATACCACAGTCCTCAAGACCAGACCATGGCACCAAGTGCCACGTCCAAACCCGCCTTGAACACCTCCAGGGACGGTAACTCCACCACCTCCCTGGGCAGCCCATTCCAGCAGCCAATGACTCTCTCAGTCAAGAACTTTCTCCTCACCTCCAGCCTAAACTTCCCCTGGCACAACTTGAGACTGTGTCCTCTTGTTCTGCTGCTGCTTGCCTGAGAGAAGAAAGCAACCTCCTCCTGGCTACAAGCACCCTTCAGGGAGCTGTAGACAGCAAGGTCTCCCCTGAGCCTCCTCTTCTCCAGGCTAACCAATCCCAGCTCCCTCAGCCTCTCTCCATAGGGCTGTGCTCCAGGCCTCTCCCCAGCCTCGTTGCCCTTCTCTGGACACACTCAAGCACCTCAATGTCCTTCTTCAATTGAGGGGCCCAGAACTGGACACAGGACTCAAGGTGTGGCCTAAGCAGTGCAGAGTCCAGGGGGAGAATGAGCTCCCTGCTCCTGCTGGCCACACTATTGCTGATGCAGGCCAGGATGCCATTGGCCTTCTTGGCCACCTGGGCACACTGCTGGCTCATGTTCAGGCGGGTGTCAATCAGCACCCCCAGATCCCTTTCTGTTTGGCTGCTCTCCAGCCACTCCCACCCCAGCCTGTAGCTCTGCATGGGGTTGTTGTGGCCAAAGTGCAGCACCTGGCACTTGGGTTTGTTGAGCTCCATCCCCTTGGACTCTGCCCATCTGTGCAGGGGGTCGAGGTCCTGCTGCAGAGCCCTTCTGCCCTCCAACCCAGCAACATCAGCCTCAGCTTGGCGTCACGCATAGTGTCCAGCACTGCTGACTTCTGAAGACCCCTGGAATGCTCTTAACAGAAGAAACTCTTGACATGGAAAGTGCTGGGTTTGGACTTTGCCAAATCCACCATGGGGTGGATGTTGAGGAACTCTGTAGGTCACCACTGTGGTGGAGGGGTAATTAATTAATTAATGTGAGATGATACTTTCAAAATTTAACATTGTTTATTAATATTCAAGATTCCCATTAGCCTCAAAGCACTACAGTCTCCTTCAGTGTGTGCAATTCTGGAGCCCCCAGCACAGGAAGGACATGGAAGTGTTGGAGCAGGTCCAGAGGAGGCCACCAAGATGCTGAGAGGGCTGCAGCAGCTCTGCTGTGAGGACAGGCTGAGAGAGTTGGGGCTCTGCAGCCTGGAGTAGAGAAGGCTTCTAGGAGACTTTGGGGTGGCCTTCCAGTATGTGAAGGGGCTACAGGAAGGCTGGGGAGGGACTGTTGACAATGTGTTGCAATGCCAGGACAAGGGGTAGTGGGTTTGAAGTGTCAGAGGGGAGATTGAAAGTGGATGTTAGGAGGAAGTTGTTTGCAGTGAGGGTGGTGAGACACTGGCACAGGTTGCCCAGGGAGGTTGTGGCTGCTCCCTCCCTGGAGGTGTTCAAGGCCAGATTGGAGGAGGCCTTGAGTGACCTGTGCTAGTGGGAGGTGTCCCTGCCTATGGCAGGGGGTTGGAACTGGATGATCTGTGAGGTCCCTTCCAGCCTTACCATTCTATGATTCTATGATTCTATGATTCACAAAACTAAGGAGAGAGCCCAGGGAGCCCCAGGTGAGCGCTCACGCTGCAGCAGGGAGCTGAGAAACCTGGCTGCAGACTTGGCCATCAGCTCCATGCAAGCTGTTGTGAATCACATTTAATGTGTATTTTGGGGGGGCTTTGCTTTCTCTCTATTGGTCCTCCCTTAAGTAAGCAGAGTGGAGGAATTCTATGAATCTGTGTATTAAACAGGGGAATGCAGTGGGTTTACTCAGGTGCTGTTTCTGGAGGACAGACCCTGGCAGTCAGGATGGTCCCTGCTGGAGAGAGGAAGGAGTCCAGTGAGGGCAGAGGGATGCTGAAGGAAGGGCACAAATGCAGCCTGAGCTGAAGAGTGGTGAGGTGCCCTTCAGAAAGTCAGAGGACTGAACTTGATGCTTCAACCCCAGTATCTGATACAGGTCCCTTTCTGAAACACAGCTACAATAAGTTACCCTAATGAGAGAAACCCCAGAGCTGGAGGCAGGAGGGAGGGCAATGTGTGATCTCTGCTCAGGCACCTAAAGGTGCCTGGGGGGAGGAGGGAGGTAGCAGTGACAGGATAGTGCCTGTCTAACCTTGAAGCCATGGAAGGATAAAACAAGGAGAGCAAGATGAACTCTGTTTTGTTCCCTCTTTCACAGGAAAGCCCTGCTGCAGAGGGGAGGAAGAGGGGGGCTGTTTGCAGAGTGGTCCCTTCTGTGGTACACACACAAGAGAGTTAAGCAGGGAAGTAATGCCAGGGACCTTTGCTCTGGCTGCTTTCACACAGAGGCATCTTTGCCAAGCAGACATTCCAGCAGTGGTCAGGCTGACTCCACCAGGTGACTGTTTTCTGTACTGAGGATTTAGCTGTGTAAATGTGACTGTGACAAGGCTGGTTTATCACCATTACAACTGAGCAAATAACTCACAGTAGGTGATTAATGAGCTGCTTTTTGCTTTGCAAGTGATTAGATGGTGTTCAAAGTATTCATTAGGCAAGAGCTTAAAATTATTTCCTAGGCTTGGTCCCCCCAAGAGCCTCACAATTTGGCAGTATTTCAACACACCACTGACTTCCCCTCAGCTTTCTGCCCACTAGCAACACCTTTCAGCCAGAGGTCAAAAAGAGGTGAGAGCTGCCAATAAGTCCAGGCATGGTCCAGACAGCTGGGCTGGGTTACCATGGACTCAGGCCAACTGGGGCTTGTAGGTGATGCTGGAAAATGTAAGGCAGTAGGACACAGGTGGCTGAAAGACACCCATCAAAACCTAAGAGCCTGTAGTGAGGAGCATCACTTACACTGCCTGAGGGTGAGACTGGAGTGTTTGTAACCCCACCCAGCATAGAGCACTCAGAACACACATGTGGTGGGCAGCCACTTGCATGGATGGTTGCTGAGTACTAAAAGGCATAAATGCAGCCAAACTGCACTCAGCAGCAAGCAGCAGACACAATTCACTCCGCCTCTGCGACCGCAGGGCGAAATTGACATAGTCAGCATTTTATTAAAAACCTCTGCCTGCCCCCAGATAATACAATCTAAACACACACACAAAAAGGCAAACAAAGAGAAAGAGCTGAGGCTGAAGAAATATATAGAATCATAGATTCATAGAATGGGAAGGTTGGAAGGGACCTCAAGGATCATCTAGTTCCAACCCCCTGCCATAGGCAGGGACACCTCCCACTAGCACAGCTCACTCAAGGCCTCCTCCAGCCTGGCCTTGAACACCTTCAGGGAGGGAGCAGCCACAACCTCCCTGGGCAACCTGTTCCAGTGCCTCACCACCCTCACTGTAAAGAACTTCCTCGTAACATCCAGTCTAAATCTCCCCTCTGCCAGTTCAAACCCATTGCCCCTTGTCCTGTCATTGCAGGACCTTGTAAATAATCCTTCCCCAGCCTTCCTGTAGGCCCCCTTCAGATACTGGAAGGCTACTATCAGGTCCCCTCGAAGCCTCCTCTTCTCCAGGCTGAAGAGCCCCAACTCTCTCAGCCTGTCCTCATAGCAGAGCTGTTCCAGCCCTCTGATCATCTTTGTGGCCTCCTCTGGACCTGCTCCAACACTTCCATGTCCTTCCTGTGCTGAGGGTTCCAGAACTGCACACAGTACTCCAGGTGGGGTCTGAGGAGAGCAGAGTAAAGGGGCAGAATCCCCTCCCTTGCCCTGCTGGCCACGCTTCTCTTGATGCAGCCTAGGACTCGGTTGCTGTCTGGGCTGCATGTGCACACTGCAGGCTCATGTTGAGCTTTTCATCAACCCAGACTCCAAGGTCCTTTTCCTCAGGGCTGCTCTCCAGCCATTCATCACCCAGCCTGTATTTGAATGAATGTTCCTCTGGAAGGAAAGGCAGCACAGCTGGTTTGACAAAAAGGCAGTGCTGGAGGTGTGCTACGTGTAGCCCAGTTGGTTTCCAGGAGCTTTCAGAATGACAGTGCCTTTATGCCTGTCTCTTTTTCTCCCTTCAGGATCTGGGTCATGACTTTTGTTTCTGTTATTCAAATCTATTCCAGCTGCAGGTGAGGTATCCCAGAAAGCAGTGACATCCCCATTTTGCTGCTGCTGCTGTGATGTGGAAACACAGAAGCAGGTTGCACCAGAAACTGCTGCCATCCAGTTTAGGTAGACAAAGTGATCCTGCCCCTCTGCTCTGCACTGCTGAGACCCCAACTGGAGTACTCCATCCAGTACTGCATCCAGTACTGTCCAGAGCCCCTGGGACAAGAGGGCTATGAAGGTGCTGGAGTGTGTCCAGAGAAGGGCCAAGAGGATGCTCAGAGGGCTGGAGCTGCTCTGCCATGAGAACAAACTGAAAGAGTTGGGGCTGTGCAGGCTGGAGAGGAGAAGGCTTCCAGGTGACCTTCTTGTGGCCTTGCAGTATCTTAAGGGGGCTACAGAAAAGCTGGGGAGGGACTTTTTAGGATGTCAGGAAGTGACAGGACTGGGGGGAATGGAGCAAAGCTGGAAATGGGCAAATACAGACTGGATGTTAGGAAGAAGTTGTTCAGCATGAGGCTGGTGAGACTCTGGAAGGGGTTGCCCAGGGACATGGTGGAAGCCTCATCCTTGGAGGTGTTTAAGGCCAGTCTGGATGAGGCTCTGGCCAGCCTGATGTAGTGTGAGGTGTCCCTGCCCACGGGAGGGGGGTTGGAACTGGACAATCCTTGTGGTCCCTTCCAACCATGACTGATTCTATGGTTCTGTGGTTCAGTAGCAAATCCTGCATTGCTTTCTGCATGCACAGCTTGAGCCTACTTTGTCAGTCACAGAATCACAGAATATATCTGGTTGAAAGAGACCTCGAAGATCATCCAATCCAACTCTCAACCCAGCACTGAAGGGCTGACACTAAGCCATGTCCCTAGGTGCCAGCTCCACATCCCACTTCAACACCCACAGGGGTGGTGGCTCTGCTGCTGCTCTGAGATAAAAATTAAACAAAATGCTGAATTGACATTAAGGGTTTCTTACCATATTTAGGATGAGAATGGTGAGCAAAATCCTTAAGTGAAGAAAATACTAACAGGAGATAGAATCACAGAATGGGAAGGTTGGAAGGGACCTCAAGGATCATCCAGTTCCAACCCCCTGCCATAGGCAGGGACACCTCCCACTAGCACAGCTCACTCAAGGCCTCCTCCAACCTGGCCTTGAACACCTCCAGGGAGGGAGCAGCCACAACCTCCCTGGGCAACCTGTGCCAGTGTCTCACCACCCTCACTGCAAACAACTTCCTCCTAACATCCACTTTCAATCTCCCCTCTGACACTTCAAACCCACTGCCCCTTGTCCTGGCATTCCCAGACCTTGTCAATAGTCCCTCCCCAGCCTTCCTGAAGCCCCCTTCAGATCCTGCAAGGCTACTCTAAGGTCTCCTAGAAGCCTTCTCTTCTCCAGGCTGCAGAGCCCCAACTCTCTCAGCCTGTCCTCACAGCAGAGCTGCTGCAGCCCTCTCAGCATCTTGGTGGCCTCCTCTGGAGCAGCTCTTGAGGGGCTTTGCTAACCTGTGTGTTTCTGTGATTCTGGGGACCAGAGGGCCCTGCCAGCCTCAGTTAGTTATTCTCCAATTCTGTTCAGCTCATGACTGAAGACAACTGGGTGCCCGTTCAACGAATCTTCACCTGAGTGTTCAAAAGAAGATCTTCATTACAGCCAAACATGAGCTCTGGTAGAAGTTTTGGAACCATAAGACAATCCCTGGAATAAACAGAGATGCCTGGAGACTGTCAGATGCCTACCTCAAGCAGCTGTGGACTGTATCCTGTGTAAAGGCTTAGACTGAATCTAAGTCACACTTGAGAAAACTGGGGGGTGGGGGTTATGGAGGGGCAGGAGAGGGCAGTGATGTGCTGCTTGTGCTGTGCATGTTTCCCATGGGAGGGATATCAACCCAATGAAAGCACTAAAACAACTGGGGGTTAACTAAGACCTTATCTGCAGTGAGAACCCAGCAAACTAAAAGTAAGACAGTGTCAGCTGTGAACCTTCTTCTCCCTTCCTCTTTCCTGAGACTAGTGAAGGTTTTACAGCACAGGGGGCAGCAGCTTTGGGTATCTGCTAGTGCTGTTCTGCTGAAAGGCAGCATGAAGAGCATGGGCCTGACACATTTAGTGGCTTTTTATGGTGAAGTCACAGCGACAGTGGACAAGGGAAGGGCAACTGATGGCATCTACCTGGACCTGAGTAAGGCATTTGACTCTGTCCCACATGGCATCCTGGGCACCAAACTGGAAAAACATGGACTGGATGTGTGGAGCACTGCTGGGTAAGGAATTGGCTGGATGGTGGCACCCAGAGAGTGGTGATCAAGGGCACAATGTCCACCTGGAGACCAGTGCCAAGTGGTGTCCCTCAGGGGTCAGTGCTGGCACCAGTGCTGTTTGACATCTTTGTCAGTGCCATGGACAGAGGAATCAGTGAAGCCTCAGCAAGTGTGCAGCTGGCACCAAGCTGTGTGGCACAGTCACTTCCTAGAGGGCAGGGATCCATCCAGAGGGACCTGGACAGGCTGCAGAGCTGTGCCCAGGCCAACCTCATGACATTCAACAAGGCCAAGTGTAAGGTCCTGCACCTGGGTAGGCACAATCCCAAGCACAACTCCAGGCTGGGTGGGGAATGGCTGAGAGCAGCCCTGAGGAAAAGGACCTGGGAGTCTGGGGTGATGAAAAGCTCCAGATGAGGCTGCAGTGTGAGTGCAGCCCAGACAGCAACTGTGTGCTGGGCTGCAGCAAGAGCAGTGTGGGCAGCAGGGCAAGGGAGGGGATTGTGCCCCTTTGCTCTGCTCTCCTCACAGCCCACCTGGAGCCCTGTGTGCAGTTCTGGAGCCCCCAGCACAGGAAGGACATGGAAGTGTTGGAGTGGGTCCAGAGGAGGCCACGAGGATGCTGAGAGGACTGCAGCAGCTCTGCTATAAGGACAGGCTGAGAGAGTTGGGGCTCTGCAGCCTGGAGAGGAGAAGGCTTCCAGGAGACCTTAGAGTAGCCTTCCAGGATCTGAAGGGGGCTCCAGGAAGGCTGGGGAGGGACTATTGACAAGGTCTTGTAATGCCAGGACAAGGGGAATGGGTTTGAAGTGTCAGAGGGGAGATTGAAAGTGGATGTTAGGAGGAAGTTGTTTGCAGTGAGGGTGGTGAGACACTGGCACAGATTGCCCAGGGAGGTGTTCAAGGCCAGGTTGGACAAGGTCTTGAGTGACCTGTGCTAGTGTGAGATGTCTCTGCCTATGGCAGGGGTTTGGGACTGGATGACCTTTGAGGTCTCTTCCAACCTTACCATTCTGATTCTACGATTCTGAGTAACAGGAAAACAGGACACATGCAAAGGGCATTGCCACACCGAGCATGACGCTCAGGCCTGAATCACTTTAGGGTGGGGTTCATTGTAGGAAGAGCCCTGTCCCTATTCTGGATGCTCCAGAGACGAAAGACAAACTCGAGTTGATGTTATTTTATTTGCACCAATAAACATTTGATTTATACAAAACAAAACAGACCAAAAAAAAAAAACCAAACAAACCAAAACCCAAAACCAAAACCCAAACAAACAACAAAACCAAACCAAAGCCGCAAAAAAGAAAACAAAAAACCCCAAACCCGAGAAACTCAAGACAAAACCCCAAAACTGTTTACAAAGCAAGTTAAGTGCTTGAAATGTTTGATATACAGGAGTATATGTTGTTCACATTCCTATTTCATACATGATGTACAGGTGAAACATTCCCCAAAAGAATAAAGTTTTTCCTTTTCACGTAGCGGTAGAAAAACAACACAAAACCGACAGTGTTGGCAGGAGCTACCAGATGCAGTTCCTTGGCCTTCAGCGTTGATGGAGGAAGAGAAACAGGCTGCAACATTCCCTCAGCCATGGAGGCAGTGACAGGGAGAGGGTCCCACCACTGCTGCCCTTGTTCTGCAGTCCCAAGCCTCTGCCCATTGCCCTTGGCTTTATAAAAACCACACTCCACCCCCTGTGTGATTTGAAATAGAATTCCACTGTAGTTGTTGTGGTTTTACCCCACTCTTGGTAAATATTTCTGAGTAGTTTGGTTTAAATGAGGGGAAACAAAAAAAAGAGAAAAAGAAAAGGAAAAGGAAAAGGGAAAGGGAAAAGAAAAAAGAGGGAAAAAAAAGGAAAAAAAAACAAAAAGGGAAAAAAGCAAAAGGAAAGGCAAAAGGAAAATGAAAAGGCAAAAGGAAGAGGTAAAAGGGAAAGGTAAAAGGAAAAGGGAAAAGAAAAGGAAAAGGGAAAGGAAAAGGGAAAGGGAAAAGGTAAAAGCAAAAGGCAAAATGAAAAGGAAAATTCAAAAGGAAAAGGTAAAAGGAAAAGGTAAAAGGAAGAGGTAAAAGAAAAAGGAAAAAGAAAAGGAAAAGGGAAAGGGAAAAGTGAGAGGGTAAAAGCAAAAGGCAAAAGGAAAATTCCAAAGGAAAAGGTAAAAGGAAAAGGTAAAAGGAAGAGGTAAAAGAAAAAGGAAAAAGAAAAGGAAAAGGGAAAGGGAAAAGTGAGAGGGAAAAGGAAAAGGCAAATGGAAAAGGGAAAGGGAAAAGGGAAACAGAACGGGCAAAAGGAAAAGGAAAAGAAAAAAAGAAAAAGAGAAAAAGAAAAAAAAGGAAAATAAAAATAAAAAAGAAAAAGAAAAAAGGGAAATAAAAATAAAAAAAAAAAAGAAAAAAGAGGACAATAACAATAAAAAGAAAAATAAAAATGAAAAAGAAAAACAAAGAAAAAAGGAAAAGAAAAAATAAAAATAAACAGCAAAAAATATAAAGGAAAAAATAAAAATAAGAAAAATAAAAATAAAAAGAAAAAGAAAAAGAAAAAAGAAAAAGAAAAAGAAAAAAGAAAAAGAAAAAGAAAAAAGAAAAGAAAAAGAAAAAGAAAAAGAAAAAGAAAAAGAAAAAGAAAAGAAGAAGAAGAAGAAGAAGAAAGGCAGATACAAGGCCATCTCAAACACAGTGTTGGCATAAGCATGATGCCTCTGGAGTTCAGTGGCAATGCCTTCCAGAGAAATGTGGTTAATTCCCAAAGGGATTTAACAGATTGAGGCAGATACATCTGCACAGGCCTGCTGCATGCTGGCTGAATTGCTAATATCCAAGGCCTGCTCACACGCCATGGGGAAGGAAAAAAGTGGACAAATCACTGCAAAACTGCAGGAGACAAAATTCTTAGCACTTCCTACACACATTGCTATCACTTCTGTAGGCCTAATGTCTTAAACACCTTGGAGAGCTGAAAGGCTGCAAGCATCAGTCCGAGGGAATGTTTTGGACTAAATGGCCTTTTCTGGAGTTCTGTTTTTCTTTCTGGCTGCCTTGCTGAGGGCAGCCCCATACGCAGGCAGTGCTGAGGGCAGGATATGCCCTCAAGCTAACACTGCAGAGCTTTCCCTGGCCTCCAAGGTCCTTTTGCAAAACTAAAGGCATCAGATGCTGTCTCTAAGCAGTGTGGAACAGTCAGACCGTGGTGTGTTAAGCAATTAGATGTGCTGTACAAGAAGAAGTAAGTTTGTTCTTACAACAACACAAAAGAAAAGGAAGGAAAAAGAACCCTGGTACTGCCTGCACTGAGAATGCACAGCAAATATAAAACATCTGCTCGGATTACTGCCTTGTTTTGCACGGTTTGGGGATGGGGATGGGAGGAGGGGCAAATGCACCCTGCCGATATTCTGCAATCTGCTTGCCAGCAGCATGAATTCCAAGCAATAAACATATCATTTTAATGACCTCTGCATAGAAACACGTGTGGGAGGGACCAAACCTCCTCACATCCCCTTTCTGGGAGACTGTGAGGACGGTGGGACTAAGGCGAGAGGGAAAAGGCATCCCTGAACCTTCCAAAGCGCGCTGCAGACGGCACCCTGTAGGTACAACAACAAAGCCACACCGGCCTGCCTGCTGCGACGCTGTGACCCGCAGCTGCGACCTGCAGAGCCACAGCCAGGTGGTCACACGCACCGAAACCATCTCCTTATTGCATTATTCCTATCTTTTTGGCAGAACGCTTAGTGCACAATTGCTGGTGTCCTGCTAGGCCGGTTTTCCCAGGTTCCTTCCCCCCGAGGGGGAGGGACCTCTAATGCACTGGTAATTTCCTGGAAGCACTTTGTTTTGTTTTTTTTTTAAAAACTCCTATTTTTTCAGACCATGGCTGTTTAGAGATATACACACACACACACACACACACACATATATATATACACACAGACATACACACACATTTTACATATATATGTGTGTGTGTATATATACACACATTATATATATGTGTGTGTGTGTGTGTATACACATTATATATATATATATACACACACATTTATATATATATATGTCTATATAGATACACACACATTTTATATATATCTGTGTGTATATATATATATACACACATTTTATATATGTGTGTCTATATATATACACACACACATTATATATGTGTCTATATATATACACACACACACACATTATATATGTGTATATATACACACATTTTATACATATGTGTGTCTCTATATATATACACACACATTATATATGTGTACATATACACACATTTTATATATATGTGTGTCTCTCTCTATATATATACACACACACATTATATATGTGTATATATACACACATTTTATACATATGTGTGTCTCTATATATATACACACACATTATATATGTGTACATATACACACATTTTATATATATGTGTGTCTCTCTCTATATATATACACACACACATTATATATGTGTATATATACACACATTTTATACATATGTGTGTCTCTATATATATACACACACATTATATATGTGTACATATACACACATTTTATATATATGTGTGTCTCTCTCTATATATATACACACACACATTATATATGTGTATATATACACACATTTTATACATATGTGTGTCTCTATATATATACACACACATTATATATGTGTACATATACACACATTTTATATATATGTGTGTCTCTCTCTATATATATACACACACACATTATATATGTGTATATATACACACATTTTATACATATGTGTGTCTCTATATATATACACACACATTATATATGTGTACATATACACACATTTTATATATATGTGTGTCTCTCTCTATATATATACACACACACATTATATATGTGTATATATACACACATTTTATACATATGTGTGTCTCTATATATATACACACACATTATATATGTGTACATATACACACATTTTATATATATGTGTGTCTCTCTCTATATATATACACACACACATTATATATGTGTATATATACACACATTTTATACATATGTGTGTCTCTATATATATACACACACATTATATATGTGTACATATACACACATTTTATATATGTGTGTGTCTATATATATATATACACACACATTATATATGTGTGTCTATATATATACACACACATTATATATGTGTGTCTATATATATACACACACATTATATATGTGTATATATACACACACACATTATATATGTGTGTGTGCCTATATATATATACACACACACATTATATATGTGTGTGTGCCTATATATATATACACACACATTATATATGTGTATATATACACACACACATTTTATATATGTGTGTGTCTATATATATATACACATTATATATGTGTATATATACACACACACATATATGTGTATATATACACACACATTTTATATATATGTGTCTATATATATATACACATACATTATATATGTGTATAAATACACACACATTTATATATATATGTGTGTGTCTATATATACACACACATTATATATATGTGTGTGTATCTATACACACACATTTTATATATGTATGTGTGTGTATATATACACACACATTTTATATATATGTGTGTCTGTATATATATAGACACACACATTTTATATATATATGTGTGTGTGTGTGTGTCTATATATACACACATGTTATATAGATACATATGTGTGTGTGTATCTATACACACAGATTTTATATATATGTATGTGTGTGTGTGTGCGTGTGTACAGATACACAGGCACACTTAAAACAGCAATTTCATAGTTACACACAGGTATCAATAAAGTGCATAATGTTATTGGCTATTTTCAAATCTCGTTTCCTGAGGAAGTGCTACCTACATAGCTCCTCCTATGACATGATGCTGGCAGCCAGTGTTAGGGTTTGACACTTACTCCCCAGCATTTAACTCCCATGAATGCATGGCCCCACTCAGAGGCAGGGCCTAAAGGGAGCAGTGAGAGGCTCAGTCCTCCAGGAAGCAAGTCAAGGCACTGATTAAAGGCTTCTTCCTTTGCTCAGGTGGACACACCTAGGAGCTGCTTCCCTCTGTGTTGCAACTCGTCGGCTACTCCAGGCTACTTGGCAGTGGTGACGGAGCTGTCTTCGGGGATCTTCTCTTCTGAGCAGCTCCTGCCAGAGAGTTTGTCGTGGTGCTTGAGCTCGCTGAAGCGCTCTGCCACGCACTGCGCGGTCAGCCGGGCCTCGGGGTCGTGGTCCCAGCACTCGATCAGAGTTTCACACACCATCTGGATGCCCTGCGGGAAGCACAGAGGGAGCAGCTGTGAGAGGGCTGGAGACTGCCAGAGCCCTTCTGTGGGACCTGAGCTTCAGGTCCCAGAGGTGCTTCATGGGCTCTGCTGCTCCCCTGCTGGGACTGCCGCGGGGGCATGCTGCTCTTTTTTTCACTTAAAGAAACCCTACTCTAGCATCTTCAGCACTTTAGTTGGCAGTATCATTCCTAGGTGTATGTCCTTTCACAGAATCACAGAACCAACCAGGTTGGAAGAGACCTCCAAGCTCACCCAGCCCAACCTAGCATCCAGCCCTAGCCAATCAACCAGACCATGGCACTAAGTGCCCCAGCCAGACTTTGCTTCAACACCTCCAGGGACGGTGACTCCACCACCTCCCTGGGCAGCCCATTCCAATGCCAATCACTCACTCTGTATAGAACTTCTCCCTAACATTCAGCCTGAACCTGCCTATGCAGCTTGGGACTGTGTCCTCTCGTTCTGTCCCTGGTTCCCTGGGAGAAGAGACCTCCTTTCAGGTGGCTGTAGAGAGCAATGAAGTCTGCCCTGAGCCTCCTCTTTTGCAGGCTGCACACCCCCAGCTCCCTCAGTCTCTCCTCACAGGGCTGTGCTCCAGGTCCCTCACCAGCATCATTGCCCTTCTCTGGATGCATTCCAGAACCTCAACATCTCTCTTGAATTGAGAGGTCCACAACTGGACACAGCATTCAAGGTGTGGCCTGAGCAGTGTTGAGCACAGAGGCACAATAACCTCCCTGCTCCTGCTGGCCACACTGTTCCTGATGCAGGTCAGGATGCCACTGGTTCTCCTGCCCACCTGGGCACACTGCTGGGCTCACTTCATGTCGTGGTAGGCCTGAATAGGCCAAAGGTGGGCTTGTACATGTCCTGGCTTGCCCAGGCATGCTCCCCTGCTCCCCCTCCCTCTGTGTTGGGGGTGGTGGCCACAGGAAAGGGGATGGAAGCCCCAGATTCACCTAATATGGGCAAACTGCCATCCTGATTGGCTAATGTATGTCCAAAGGCCCATCAGTCTCGGGCTGAAATGGATATAAAGGATGAGCAGGTAGCACATTGAGNATGTCTGCCTCCTCTATCTGAAGCACCCAGGACCCTGAGGAAACTCCAAAGCCTCTAACAGCTTCCAACCCAGCAGCAGCCCACCACGTGCTTTGGGTATTGTCCCAGCATAATTTTTGTGAGCAAATACTTCAAGCCTCTTGTAATCATTAATTGCCTTCTCTGCCAGTAAAATGTTTGCTCATGCTGGTTGCCTTTAAAGTGTTCCAGTTTACCTGTTCCCTGTATGTGCAAATTTCCAAACCATGCATTTTTGAACCTTGTATATAAGTTTTGTGGAGAGATTTAATGTTAATAAACAGTTTTCACAGTTATTAACAATCTCTGCCTGGATATCAAAATTAATACAATTATTAATTTTGAAACAGTCTCTCCCTTTACACTTCATAACAAGAAAAATGCTACTTTGGACTAGTGACACAGAATTGAGTAGGGATTTTTAAAAATAAATACAATTCCACCCAGTTTGGTGCCATCAGCAAACTTGCTGACAGTGCACTCTGTGCCCTCAGCCAGGTCATTGATGAATATATTGAACAGAACTGGTCCCAGCACTGACCCCTGTGGGACTTCACTAGTCAGCCTCCAACTAGACTCCAGCCCATTGACCACAACTCTCTGGCTTCTTTCCTTCAACCAGTTCCCATTCACCTCATTCCCTGATCACCCAGACCAGACTGCCTCAGTTTAGCCAGAAGGATGCTGTGGCAGACAGTGTCAAATGCTTTACTGACATCAAGATAAACCACATCCAGTGCTCTGCTATGTCACTCAGAGCTGTAGCTATTTAACCTTCATTTCAAAGCTGATGCACATGTTTACATGAGCAAAACCCAGTTGCATCTCTGTAACACATTTTATAAACATGAAGCTCTTGCCAGGAAATTGTGTGCTTTGCTTTATGACACTAAAAGTCCATTAAGTAGGATTTAGCTTAAACTTATTAAAAGGAAAAAAAAAAAAACAAACCCAAACCCAAACCAAAACACTGCATTAATGGCATAATTTACCTAATCAGTGATGTTGACTGATGTCAATGTTAAGAGCAGAGTGTTACTGTCTGCATACAAATAACATTAGTTTTCTGCTGGCATTGAAATTGCAGCAATAAATTAAATAAAATATTAAACATTAACTTGAAATCAATAGTGCAACAAATCTCATTAAGGGGAGGGGAGGAAAACTGCAATATGTAAATCCACTCCAGAATTTTATCATGATGAATAATGAGCTCATTACAAAAACAGGACTGCAGAGGAAGGAAATTAATATGGAAGAGCCATTACAGTAAGTGTAACATCTATGGAGTTCAAAGCAGATCCTCAGCTGCTGCAAGTCATCACAGCCCCACAGAAGCCAATGCCTCACTGCAGTGTGAAATGCTGAAGGGGTTCAAATGAAGGGAATTAAATCAACCTTCATTAAATGTCCTGTGAATATGTCACCAGGCCTCCATTTCCTGCCTTAGACTCTTACCTGAACCCTAGTCATAGAATCATAGAATGGTAAGGTTGGAAGGGACCTCAAGGACCATCCAGTTCCAACCCCCTGCCATAAGCAGGGACACCTCCCACTAGCACAGGTCACTCAAGGCCTCCTCCAACCTGGCCTTGAACACCTCCAGGGAGGGAGTAGCCACAACCTCCCTGGGCAACCTGTGCCAGTGTCTCACCACCCTCACTGCAAACAACTTCCTCCTAACATCCACTTTCAATCTCCCCTCTCACACTTCAAACCCATTGCCCCTTGTCCTGGCATTCCAAGCCCTTGTCAACAGTCCCTCCCCAGCCTTCCTGTACGCTCCCTTCAGATCCTGGAAGGCTACTCTAAGGTCTCCTGGAAGCCTTCTCTTCTCCAGGCTGCACAGCCCCAACTCTCTCAGCCTGTCCTCACAGCACAGCTGCTGCAGCCCTCTCAGCATCTTGGTGGCCTCCTCTGGAC
>VWZE01024387.1:4407-30294 GCA_013396675.1 Eubucco bourcierii | reverse complement strand
TTTACAGCAAAGCAAAATTTACAAGCATATATATACAGTACATTTACCAGTAGTTACAATTATATACAAATTAGAAATAATATAGAAATCCACACTCCTTCCTGGGCAAAAGAAACTGCCCAGAAGGGGCTCAGACCTACCTTCTCTTTTATAGAATCATAGAATGGTAAGGTTGGAAGGCACCTCAAAGCTTATCCAGTCCCAACCCCCTGCCATAGGCAGGNAGGCCCCCTTCAGATACTGGAAGGCTACTATCAGGTCTCCTGGAAACCTTCTCTTCTCCAGGCTGCAGAGCCCTAACTCTTGTAGCCTGTCCTCACAGCAGAGCTGCTGCAGCCCTCTGAGCATCTTTGTGGCCTCCTCTGGACCCTCTCCAACACTTCCATGTCCTTCCTGTGCTGGGGGCTCCAGAACTGCACACAGTACTCCAGGTGGGGTCAGACAAGAGCAGAGTAAAGGGGCAGAATCCCCTCCCTTGCCCTGCTGCCCACACTGCTCTTGTTGCAGCCCAGCACTCGGTTGCTGTCTGGGCTGCACTCACACTGCAGGTTCATGTTGAGCTTTTCATCATCCCAGACCTCCAGGTCCTTTTCCTCAGGGCTTTTCCTCTTTCCCCCTCTCTATCTCACTTCCCAGCCAGAAACCAAACCAAATCAGCAAAGCTTAATTGTTACTTGTTAGTGGAGAGATATTAGAGAGAAGAGGAAGCAAACAGGGAAACATCCCAGGACAGAACGCAATAATTGTTGACATTTTGACTTTTTATCCCTCTCAGCAAAAAGTGAGTGATACAAACTTCATCATTATTTTCTTTTCACAACCAATGATCTAATTTCTCTCCCTAAAATATTCCAATTAGCCTCAAACCAGCACACATCTCCTTTAGTGGAGCAGCTGTGGCCAGCACAGCTGGTGAAGCCCCTTTGCAGGAGATACCTGGTGCCTGCTGTCTGTAGGAATAGATCTTCATCTCCTTAGAATCACAGAATTGTTTAGCTTCAAAAAGACCTTTAAGATGATCAGGTCCTTCTTACCACTGCTTAGAAGTTTGCTTGTGCTTGGAAGTACTGTGTGCAGTTCTGGAGCCCCCAGCACAGGAAGGACATGGAACTGTTGGAGTGGGTCCAGAGGAGGCCACCAAGATGCTCAGAGGGCTGCAGCAGCTCTGCTAGGAGGACAGGCTGAGAGAGTTGGGGCTCTGCAGCCTGGAGAAGAGAAGGCTTCCAGGAGACCTGAGAGTAGCCTTCCAGTATCTGAAGGGGGCCTACAGGAAGGGTGTGGAGGGATTATTGACAAGGTCTTGCAAGGACAGGACAAGGGGCAATGGGTTTAAACTGGCAGAGGGGAGACTGAAACTGGATGTTAGGAGGAAGCTGTTTGCAGTGAGGGTGGTGAGGCACTGGCACAGGTTGCCCAGGGAGGTTGTGGCTGCTCCCTCCCTGGAGGCCAGATTGGAGGAGGCCTTGAGTGAACCTGTACTAGCGGGAGGTGTCCCTGCCTATGGTGGGGGTTGGAACTGGATGAGCTTTGAGGACACTTCCAACCTAAAGCATTCTATGATTCTATAATTCATGAGACAACCCCTCTCATAAATACTTAGGATAAATGCTGGATTTGAGCTTTACCCTCCTTGAACTGGGGCTCGAGTCTTGCTAACTTACTGCTTTGGGTTAAACCTCCCTGCTAGTGAACCATCTCATGCCATTTCAGCTCCCCTAAACCTCAGGATTAGTTTAGCCCTGTCAATGCTTAGACTTTCTTTGCCTCCAAAATGGAGGGGGGGGATAATCCTGGTTTGCTCAAACCCAGAGATGCTCCTTGGTATTGCCTCCTAAGTACTGCAGGCCACATCCCTGTGCTTGGTTTGTTGCATCTCCCCAGCAGCTGTAGGTTGTTGGCAGAACCATGGGATGTACCACACAATAAAGAACCAACTACAGTCCATCTGGACAAGAGGAAAATTTGTGGATAACATACAGGATGGCATAACTGGAGGGTTTTGCCCTGTATGAAGAGTGTAGCCATGAGGACATGAGCTGGCAATGCACACTCACAGCCCACCTGTATTCTGGGTTGCATCCAAAGCAGTGTGGCCAGGAGGTTACAGAAGGGGATTCTGACCCTCTGCTTTGCTGAACCCCACCTGCAGTACTGTATCCAGGTCTGGAGTTCTCAGCACAGGAAAGACATGGAGCCATTGGAGTCCAGAGGAGACCATAAAAATTGTTAGAGGGCTGGAACCACTCTGCTATGGTCAGGGTGAGAGAGTTGGGGTTGTTCAGCCTGGAGAAGAGGAGGCTCCTAGGACACCTTGTTATGGCCTTTCAGTACTTAAAGGTGGTCTGTTAAGAAAGATGGGGACAGTCTTTCTGCAGAGTCTGTTGTGACAGGACAAAGAGGTGATGGTGTTAAACTAAAAGAGGGGAGATTCAGACTAGCTATGTAAAATTGTTCTCGGTGATGGTGGTGAAACACTGGCACGGGTTGTCCAGATTGATGATAGAAACATTCCAGGTGAGTGACCAGGGCTTTGAGCAACCTGCTCTAGTTAAAGATGTCCCTGCTCGCTGCAGGCAGATGGCACTAGGTGACTTTTAAAGGTCCCTTCCCACTCAAAGCATTCTATGATTCTAAGGAAAACTCCGATTGCAGCACAGGTTGGGATTCATGCTTTGAAGAAGAAAGTGGCTATAGCCCAAAACAGGGGGGTTGCATCAGCCTGTTTGCTTCTGCCCTATCCTCTGTGCAGGCAGCAGAGCCTGCAAATTAGAAGCCCTAAATATCAGAGGTGCAGTCAAATCACTGAGGAACCGGAGAGTGGGAATAACAAAGCAGATGAAAGATGATGCGTTAGTGCTGTGGGGGTTTTCAGCAGGCTGGAGGGGGGCTGCAAATGTTCTTTCCCGGGCCGGGTACATGCTCGCAAGGCTCCCGAACTGACACGTAGCGGTGTATAACGTAACCGAGCGCTGCCGCTGCTGGAGCTGGAGATGTGTTTTGGGAGAAGAGGTTGAAGTGTTCCCGAAGGGTGTATGGGACAGATGCTGACATAAGGACTTAAGCTTATGCAATGCACATGGAGCTGCTTCAGCTGAGGAAAGAAAGCGAAACGCTAATTCCGAGCCTTGGTGTGAGGCTGAGCTTCCTCCGCGGAGCGGTGCTGGCCTCCTACACCCAGCCTGTGACTCTGAGCTTCTGCTTGCTGCCTGTCCGCTCTACAGCTACTGCCAGGGTCGTGCCCACCACAGGGTTCCTGCCCGCTCCCACCGCTCTCCAGCCGCCCCGAACCTCGCTGCCCGTTGCCAACGCCGTCGCTCCCACCTGTCCCGCTCCACGTACACCGCTGCCCGTTACCGCTGTCCTACCCTTCTCCCGTCCCCAAGCCCAATCCCGCCCCCTCGCCGCTGACCCTTTCCCATTGGCTCTCATTTGCAAGGCCACGCCTCCTTTTACGCCCACCATCCCCTCCGGTCCCGCCCATCTCTGAAATATCTCCCTGTGAGCCCCCCAGAACGCTTGTTGCGGGGTCGTAGGGCGCGCCGGACTCTCCTTTAGAAGGATTGTTTCCGGTAAGGGCAAGCGCGGACAGGGATTGGTCTTGGCATGTCACGTGAACGCCCAACTTCCGGGTAGGCGCCCGTGAGCTTCCGGCTGGGATCGCTCCGCCGGGTGCCTCCTGGGAGCGGTGGGGCCTGGGGGTCGTCGGGCTGCTAAGCTCGGCGCGGCCGCTCCCTCTCCGCCGCTCGGTGCTCCCCTTCCTCGCTTATCCAGTACTCTCTCGCCCTACTCTGCCGGGCCCGCACTCTGCCTTTTGTCAAGCACTGAGGATCTCCCTTCAGCATCCCCCTCTGCTCCCCTCTGTCAGCTGCCGAGTCACTCCCCAGGACCCCCTCGGTCGGGCCCCTAGAGCAGGCGCCCTGTGAGGGCATAGATCTTCTCAGAGGAGGCGGTGGGAGTTCTGTTATCCCCCGCCTCGTCCCTTCTCCCCGCATCATCCACCACCGGGCACAGTGCTGGCTTTCTCCAGCGTGCCAAGAAACGGAATCGCCCCTTGGGTTATGCCGTTGCACCCCTTCAGGACCCCTCGCCCGTTGTAGACCGTCCCCAGGTTCTCCATCCCATTGCTGAGGTTACTTTCCGTTTTCCTCAGCAAGTTTTTTTTGCGGAAAGGCTTCACTGGGCCTGTTTGCTTACAAGCATGGAGTTTGCTGAGCTGATCAAGACACCTCGAGCAGACAACGTAGTCTTGCACCGCCCTTTCTACCTGGCTGTGGAGGGGACTCTTTGTTTGACTGGCCATCATCTGATTTTTTCGTCACGGCGACAAGATAATGCTGAGGAACTGTGGCTACTGCACTCCAACATTGATTCTATTGAGAAAAGGTATGCCTCCAAATTTCCCTGCCTACTCGTGTACAATTGTTTGCGTCTTGTGTGTTGAAAACTTGTTGTGAAAACAGGTTTACACCACAGGTTTCTCAGTTAAGACCCTGGAGAAAGGAGAGCCAGAGTGTGGGGCAGAATACTGGTGTGAGCAGGTTGATTCTTACTCTACTTAGATATTGGATATTTGACTGTTGCCTCTTAAAATTGTTTTTTATGCCAGGAGTGGAGTTGGGAGTTTTTATGTTTAAATGCTTTTCTCGACAGTGTTTGGTGTTCATTGCTCAGTGGATTTCATCAGCAGGCCTCAAAATGCTTTGTAAAGGTACATCTTGACCACTGTTCAACAGAGATGAAAGCTGAGGCACTACTGAAGTCATTTGCCAGCAAAACTGGTGGCACAAGTGGACTCTGGACTTTCTCAGTCACAGATCAGTCTCGTATTCCTTGACACTATTAATGCTTTATTCCTCCAACTCCTTATGGAAATCAATAACACCTTTAACAGCATGCTCATTGCAGGAACATTGCAGGCAAGCTGAGCTGTACCTGCAGCACTCCATTTTATTCCTGCCCATCCCCTTCTATTGCAGGGATTCCAGGTATTAGTCATCATACCATCACTTCTATGTGCTCTATGTTACCCCATCACACTGCTGTTGCTGAGTGGCAGTCTCACCACACCTGGTCATTCTCTTCAGCTTCCTCACATTAGCCCTTTTTTCATTTTACTTTTGCCTTATTTACAGTGTCAGTGCTCTGGTTTATCTGCCTGCAAGAACAGATTTCCTTTCTGCAAGCCTGGCTGGAAAAAAAATGAAGCAGCAGGTTGCCTCAGAATCTGAGAGTGAGTGAAGTACTGGACACTGATTAACATTGTGATTTCTCTCAGTGTTTGAAATGCTGCATCTTGGGCTGAGGCTGCAGAGCAACAGGGTGGTGGAAACCTCAGGAAATCTGCTTTTGGTCTTGTACTGCTCAGTCATTGAGGCTGTTTGGCCTCTCCCTCCCCTGTGCTGCTTTTACTAAGCTGACTGTAACTCCATTTTGAAAATCGTTGCACACAAGCTTTACTTGGTTTTTGTTTTTTTCTTTAAATTGTTTTCTGAGATTAATTGCAGTTACAATGTAAGCTAATACCAAATAAACAAGGATGTAATAAGTTGTGATGAGGGAGTAGTGCATTGCTAGCTCAGAATGTGATTAATATCAGGAATAATGTGGCCGGCAGGACTGGGGAAGTGGTTGTTCCCCTGTGCTCAGCACAGAAGAGGCTACACCATCAATACTGGGTTCAGTTTTGGAGCCTTCCCTACAAGAGAGTCATCAAAGTACTGAAGTGGGTCTAGAGAATGGCAGTGAAGCTGGTGAAGGATCTGGAAAATGGCTCTGCTGAGGACCAGCTGAGGGAATTGGGGTTGTTTAGCTTGGAGGGTTGTTTAGCTTGGAGAAATGGAGGCTGAGGGGAGACCTTCTTCTCTACAACTACCTGAAAGAAGTCTGTAGCAAGGTGTGGGGCAGTTTCTTTTCCAAGTAACAAAGGATAGTATGAGAGGAAATGACCTCAGAGTGCACTATGGGAGGTTTAGGTTGGACATTAGAAGAAACTCCTTCATCAAAAGGGTTACTGAACACTGGAATAGGCTGCCCAAGGAGGTAGTTGAATCACTGTCGCTGGAAGTGTTTAAAAGATGCATAGAATCAACCAGGTTGGAAGAGACCTCCAAGCTTATCCAGTCCAACCTATCACCCAGCCTTAGCTGATCAAATAGACCATGGCACTAAGTGCCCCATCCAGGCTTTTCTTGAGTGCCTGCACCACTTCCCTGGGCAGCCCATTCCAATGCCAATCACTTTCTGTGAAGAACTTCCTTCTAACATCCAGCCTAGACCTCCCTTGACACAACTTGAGACTGTGTCCCCTCGTTCTGTTGCTTGGGAGAAGACTGACCCTTACCTGGCTACAGCCTCCCTTCAGGTAGTTGTAGATAGATGTGTTGCTAAGGGACATGGTTTTGCATCTGACTTGGTGGTTAGATAATGGTTGGACTCTATGAGCTTAATGATCTCCAGCCAAAATGATTTTTAACTGAGTCAGTGATGTCTGCAGTTACTCACAGCCCTTATTGCCAGCCCTAGTTTCTAGAAGGTTTCCAGAGTAGGTATCTCCCTCCCTGAGACCAGTTTTATGTGGATGTAATTGCATTGAAACTGCCATGTAAAATAATTAAGAGTGTTTTCTCCTCAGTGCCTGGAGGGAATGGAAAAACACTCCTAAGCTGATAAAGGTTGTAGAAAGGTGCAGCTTGACACTACTATGACATTGTGCCAGTTTAAAAAAATCTTTTCTCCCACTTTCTTGTGGATGTCTTGTGTACAGTGTCTTCCCTAATTCTTTGGTGAATTCCTATAGCTTTTAAACAACTTCCATATGACCTGTGAGGGTTGTTGACAAGTGGAATGGTCTCTAGTGATCTCTGGTGTGTTTTCTTTAAAGGGAGCAGCCCTGGTGATGAGTTGGAGCTGTATGCTGTTACTCCCTTGGAGATCTGTGAAACAGCACTGCAACAAGGGCAAGGGATAGATCATGATCAGAGGGCTGCAGCAGCTCTCCTGTGAGGGCAGGCTGAGAGAGTTGGGGCTCTGCAGCCTGGAGAAGAGAAGGCTTTCAGGAGACCTGATAGTAGCCTTCCAGTATCTGAAGGGGCCTACAGGAAGACTGGGGAGGGATTATTTGCAAGGCCTTGCAATGACAGGACAAGGGGCAATGGGTTTGAACTGGCAGAGGGGAGATTTAGACTGGATGTTAGGAGGAAGTTGTTTGCAGTGACGGTGGTGAGGCACTGGCACAGGTTGCCCAGGGAGGTTGTGGCTGCTCCCTCCCTTGAGGTGTTCAAGGCCAGGCTGGAGGAGGCCTTGAGTGGCCTGTACTAGTGGGAGGTGTCCCTGCCTATGGCAGGGGGTTAGAACTAGATGATCCTTGAGGTCCCTTCCAACCTTACCATTCTATGATCAGTTCTTCTTTCAGCACTAGCCAAGATAGAATTGGTTGTGCATGGTAACCTTTGTCTGCACACGAGAGGCAGATAATTAGCTACAGAAATGCTAAAATAAATGACAGATGTCTTCTGTAGCACAGGTGAAGCAACCCAAAGCTTAGCAATAGGTTTCAGATTGTGTACAGTTCTGCCCTTGTGGGTAGTCTGGCTGAGGGACTGGAACTTGGTCCTTCAGACCTTGTATATTTCATTTGCTTCCACCTGGACAAGCTTCAGAAGTGGACCCATGTGAACCTCATGAGATTTAGGAATGTGAAGTGTAAGATCCTGCACCTGGGTCAGGGCAACTCCTGGTATCAGTCCAGGCTAGGGGATGAAGGGTTGGTGAGACACAGTGTGGAGAAGCATTTGGGGATGCTGGTGGGTGAAAAACTGGATGTGAGACAGCAATGTGCACTTACAGCCCTGAAGCCAGCTGTGTCCTGGGCTGCTTTCAAACCTCCACAGGCCAGCAGGTTGAGGCAGTGGATTCTGCCATCTCCTCTGCTTTGGTGGGAGCCCATTTGCAGTGCTGTGCCCATTTCTGAGAAAGATGTGGAGCTGTTGGAGGGGCTACAGAGGAGGTCACAAACATGATCAGAGGGCTGGAGCACCTCTGCTGTGAGGATGTGGAGATTTGCACTAGATATGCAAGAGAAACTGTATGTGCTGAGGGTGGTGAAACACTGGCACAGGTTGCCCAGGGAGGTGATAGATGCCACGTTGGCTAGAGCTCTTTGCAAGCTGATAGACTTGAAGATGTTCCTGCAGGGGGTTTGGTCTGAATGACCTTTATAGGTCCCTTCCTACCCCAAATATTTCTATGATTGGACGATTCCTGGCTGCTGCAAGCACTCTGTGGTTTAGGAATAAACTCAGCTACTTGTTGTTTGTTCACTGCTTTGTGAGCTAAAATCTGCATTGTTCCAGTAATCAATAATGGCTAATTAACATAAAGGAAACCCTCGAGTCCTCTTCAAGCATCATCCCTCTTTCAGGTAGGGGAGGAAGACTGGAGAGGGCGTCTGTGAGCTGCATTCGTGTCGTAACGCAGGGCTTTATTCATGCTTTGGAGCAGTGGTGAGACCTTAACTTCACCGAGGTCTGCAAAGCAGACAGCTCTGTGGCACTGCAGATATCATTATCCAAACCTTATTAAAGACAAGGGAGTGGCAGCATAGCCAGACTGAAATGGTATCTGAACAATTAAATTGAACAACAGCCAACCGAGTCCTGGGCTGCATCAAGAGCAGTGTGGGCAGCAGGGCAAGGGAGGGGATTCTGCCCCTTTGCTCTGCTCTCCTCAGACCCCAACTGGAGTCCTGTGTGCAGTTCTGGAGCCCTCAGCACAGGAAGGACATGGAAGTATTGGAGCAGGTCCAGAGGAGGCCACAAAGATGCTCGGAGGTCTGCAGCAGTTCTGCTATGAAGCAGACTGAGAGAGTTGGGGCTCTGCAGCTTGGAGAAGGCTTTGAGGAGACCTGATAGTAGCCTTCCAGTATCTGAAGGGGGCCTACAGGAAGGCTGGGGAGGGTCTATTGACAAGGGCTTGTNGCCTACAGGAAGGCTGGGGAGGGTCTATTGACAAGGCCTTGTAATGACAGGACAAGGGGCAGTGGGCTTAAACTGGCAGAGGGGAGATTTAGACTGGATGTTAGGAGGAAGTTGTTTGCAGTGAGGGTGGTGAGACACTGGCACAGGTTGCCCAGGGAGGTTGTGTCTGCTCCCTCCCTGGAGGTGTTCAGGGTCAGGTTGGATGAGGCCTTGAGTGAGCTGTCCTAGTGGGAGGTGTCCCTGCCTATGGCAGGGGGTTGGAACTAGATGATCCTTGAGGTCCCTTCCAACCTTACCATTCTGTGATTCTAAGTTCACACAATTCAAGAGAGACAGGGGCCTGTTGGAGAGAGTCCAGCAAAGAGCCACAAGGATGACTGAGGGACTTGAGCATCTCTCCTGTGGAGAGAGACTGAGAGCCCTGGTTCTGTTTAGTCTGGAGAAGAGAAGACCCAGAGGAGATCTGATCAACACCTGTAAATATCTGAGGGCTGGGTGTCAAGTGGCTGGGGCCAATCTCTTTTTGGTGGTCAGCAGTAATAAGACAAGGGACAATAGCTGCAAACTGGAACACAGAAGGTTTCACCTCAACATGAGGAGAAACTTCTTTAGAGTGAGGGTGACAGAGCACTGGAACAGGCTGCCTAGGGAGGTTGTGGAGTCTCCTTCTCTGGAGGCTTTCAAAACCTGCCTGGATGCATTCCTGTACAGACTACCCTGGATGATCCTGCTTTGACAGGGGGGTTGGACTGAATCTCTGGAGGTCCCTTTCAACCTCTAATATTCTGTGATTCTGTAGTCATACCTTAGAAGATCTTGTTGTTAAGAGCCTCTTTCTCCATGTCTTGCTGTAGGTTTGTGGGCTCCTTGGGCACCATTGTCATAAAATGCAAGGATCTGCGGATCATTCAGCTGGATATACCTGGAATGGAGGAGTGCTTGAACATTGCTAGCTCCATTGAGGTAACACTTCTTATTGTTAAATACCACTTCAGCAGACCTCTTAACACCTCCTTTTTTTTACAGCTAGGAAGGCTTTCATTGATGATCTGGAAGGCTGTCAAGGGTTAGGCTTGGGCTGACCACTAGGTGAGTGACAGATGGTCACTATTAACCCACTCCCTTCCCAAAGGGGAAAGGAAAAGAGAATGAGGGAGAGTGACTTAGGGGTTGGAAAAGTAAACCAGCTTTAATGAAAATTATAACACTGGAATGAAATACTTACCAATATGATTCTATATGCAAACCAATAGCAAACCAAACCACCTGATGGAGTTGTCACTGTGGACAGGCACTGAGGAAGTCTCAGACTGGATTCAGGAACACACAGATCAGAATTAAAGACAGAATGGACAGAGTCCTCCTTGAACACTGGCCATTGAAGAGGAGCTTGATCCACCTGATCCCTCAGCTTTATACTGAATGTGAATACAGGTGGAATCTCCTGTTGGTCATCTTAGAGCCACCTGTCCTGTCTGCTTCTTCCTGCAGGTGCCACCTCCAATGTGGCGCACAAGATTTAGCACTGCCCTTGCTCTCCACAGGAGCAAGTATAAGCAAGAGCCTTTCTGCACTTAAGTCCTTGGTGGTTAACTAAACATCAGCATTATCAGTGCTAGGAGCTGCCACTGTCTGTGAAGAGCATGCTCTTAGCTTCAGAAAGTGCTGTCAGGCACCTGAGAGGAGACTGAGCTGAGAAGTAAAATCACTGCACAGAATTAGTTCTGTTCTAGCTCAAATCAGGACACAGAGAGATAAGAACTGTGGAATACTCCCTTTCAACTGTTAAAATATTCTTTGTTGCTTGTAGGTGTTTTAAAACATAAAACCAGTAACAAAACAACTCTGCTTTTCTTGATTAGGTATCTTGCCACAGCTCAGCTTCAGTATGCTGGAGCATGAAGAGCAAAAACCAAAGGAAATTGAGTTTTACATGTCTCAGCATTAAGAGACTTGAGTTTAAGCTCTGTTAGTACTGGGTAAAAGCCATGTAGGATGTGTCCTGTTAGGTATACCTGTTTGCTGTGCATCTTTCTCACTCCTTGGTGCACTGCTGCATAGAACTGTAGAAACATTTTGTTTGGAAAAGAGCATTAAGGCCAGAATTCCAACCATTATCTAGCTCTACCAAGTCTGATGCTAAACCATGTCCCTTAGGACCACATCTGTGTACTTCTTAAACACCTCCAGGGATGGTGATTCCGCCACCTCCCAGGCAGCCTCTTCCAGTGTTCAGTAATCATTTCAGTGAAGAACTTTATTCCAATGTCCAACCTGAACCTTCCTTGGAAGAACTTTAGGCCATTTCCTCTCATCCTATTGTTTGAGAAATAAGTCAAAAACTCACCTCACAAGAACCTCTCTTAAGGTAGTTGTAGAGAGCAAGAAGGTCTCTTCTCAGCTTCCTTTTCTCCAAGCTGAACAACCCCAGTTCCTCAGCTGCTCCTTAGCAGAGCCATTTTCCAGATCCTTCACCCGCTCTTGGACATAATCCAGCACCTGAAAAGCTTCATTGTAGTGAGGACCTCTGGAAATGGTACACTGTGTACAAGCCCCCCCAGTTGCACTTAGATTGTCTCTTACCTGCTTTTTTTTTTCTTCTACTGGTTTTTATGTAGGTTAAACTCCTTTGCAGGTAACAGCAGTACTTCAAGCTGAATGACTGCCAACCGAGTCCTAGGCTGCATCAAGAGAAGCGTAGCCAGCAGGGCAAGGGAGGGGATTCTGCCCCTTTACTCTGCTCTTGTCAGACCCCACCTGGAGTACTGTGTGCAGTTCTGGAGCCCTCAGCACAGGAAGGACATGGAAGTGTTGGAGTGGGTCCAGAGGAGGGCCACAAAGATGATCAGAGGGCTGGAGCAGCTCTCCTATGAAGACAGGCTGAGAGAGTTGGGGCTCTTCAGCCTGGAGAAGAGAAGGCTTCGAAGGGACCTGATAGTAGCCTTCCAGTATCTGAAGGGGGCCTACAGGAAGGCTGGGGAGGGATTATTTACAAGGTCCTGCAATGACAGGACAAGGGGCAATGGGCTTAAACTGGCAGAGGGGAGATTTAGACTGGATGTTAGGAGGAAGTTCTTTACAGTGAGGGTGGTGAGGCACTGGAACAGGTTGCCCAGGGAGGTTGTGGCTGCTCCCTCCCTGGAGGTGTTCAAGGCCAGATTGGATGAGGCCTTGAGTGAGCTGTGCTAGTGGGAGGTGTCCCTGCCTAAGGCAGGGGTTTGGAACTAGATGATCCTTGAGGTCCCTTCCAACCTTACCATTCTATGATTCTATGACTGTGTGCTTTTGAATGGTTTGAGTTTGCATGGAGAATATTAGAGAAAAAACACTTTAGTTATATGGTCTTTTTGGAATAAAGCAGCAGTTTGTATGAATTGAGTAACTGTTTATTCCTCTCACCTCCACAGGCACTTTCCACCCTAGATTCTGTCACTCTCATGTATCCCTTCTTCTACCGACCCATGTTTGAAATCGTGGAGGATGGCTGGCGCTCCTTCCTGCCTGACCAAGAGTTTGAGCTCCTCACTTCTCTGGTAAGTTGGATCAGCAGTGTGCTCTTGTTACCAGGAGGGCCAATGCCATTCAATGCCATACAATCCCAAGCACAAATACAAGCTGGGTGGTGAATGGCTGGAGAGCAGCACAGGTTCATGTCAGAGTATATTTTTTAGCAGTCTCAGGCTGGCTTTGCAGAGCTTAACTGGATCCCTGCAGAAGCTGCTTTGCTACCAGAGACAAGTGGTGCTAATTGCTGCTGCTCCCTTCCTCCTTCCCATGTAGCAGTGAAGTATAACTGGGTGACATAACAGTATCATCTGTCTCATGTTATAAATGGTGAGGAGAGGAGGTTATGGGCAGTGTTAAATTACCAAAGTGAGAGATAAATCAACTCTATAGTCTCCCATTCCTTTTCATACTGGTGATATCAGTGACAGCCAGTCTCTCCAAAAGCATCCCACAGAGTTTTGCTTTTGCCTTCCCTCCCTCCTGTGTGGCAGCAGAGTGTTTGTCAGTTCTCTGTCCACACATTTCTTTGGTTGTAAACGAAAACCACACAAATTGTATGAAATCTGCTGTCATTTAAAACAGACAACCCAAAAAGCTATTAAAAAATATCATAATTTGTGCATGAAAAGCATAAGCAGTGACTGTGTGACCTCCCTTATTTGATCCACCTCCACCTTGCTGGAGGCAGTTTCACTTTGCATCTGGGAAAACCTGTGCTTTGTGTACAATTCAGGCATTCAGAGAAGCTGTTTTGAGGCTAATGGGTAATTAAGTAAGTTTACAACAAGGACAGTGCAGAACTCTCTGGATAGGCCCCTGAATGCAGGCAGCAGTTGCTGTGATGATGCACACATCACAGACTTTCTCTTTTTCTCTCTCCCACATCACACACACAATCATAGAATCATAGAATGGTAAGGTTGGAAGGGACCTCAAGGATCATCCAGTTCCAACCCCCTGCCATAGGCAGGGACACCTTCCACTAGTACAACTCACTCAAGGCCTCCTCCAACCCGACCTTGGACACCTTCAGGGAGGGAGCAACCACAGCCTCCCTGGGCAACCTGTTCCAGTGCCTCACTACCCTCACTGGAAAGAACTTCCTCCCATGCTGAATAGTAGTGTGAATGTGTTCACCTGATGGTGGGAAGACTTCATTGCCAGAAAACCTTTCTAAATCAATCCTATTTTTCAGAGAGTTATTTTTTGTTGGGTTTTTTTGTTTGCTTGTTTTTTTTTTCCAACCTAGAGAAGAGAAGGCTCTGGGGAGACCTCGTTGTGTACTTTTAGTACTTAAAGGAGGTCTATAAGAAAGATGAGGACAATCTTTTAGCAGAACCTGTTGCAATGGGATGAGGGTTGATTGTTTTAGACTAAAAGAGGGGAAATTTAGACCAAGTTTAAAGAAGGAATTATTTACACTGAGGGTGGAGAAACACTGCCACAGTTTGCCCAGAGAGGTGGTAGTTGTCTCATCCCTGGAACCATTGCTGGTCAGGTTGGACAGGGCTCTGAGCAACCTGATGTAGTTGAAGACTAAATCCCTGCTGACTGCAGAGTGGGTTTGGCTAGGTAACCTTTAAATGTCCCTTCCAACCCAAACCATTCTGTAATTTATATAACCAGGTACCAGTCAGAAATTGTAAGGCAAGAGGTTATGGAAGACAGGAAAGAAAGGCCTGCTACTGATTAGAGCTGTGTAATTAATGCATGCTAAAACAGCCTTCTTGAGATGATGTGAGCTTACTGCACCATTTAACTGTCCTGTTCTTCTCTTATTTCTTGTGCTCCCTTTTTTATCCCTTTACTCTTTTTGTCCAGCTGAAATTTTCTTTGAACACAAATGAGTTTTTTTTTTTTTGTGGCATACTTACGAGGTCTCTGCCTGCTGCAGTGACACACAAATGCTTCCCAGTCCTCAACTGAGGAGTTACCTAAGGTCTTGTTTGCTTTCTCACACCCATGTCATGTCGGTGCATAGCAACCAAAAAACTCCCAACAACTCTTACCTTGAGAGCAGCTGCACAAAAGGTTTTTGTACTTCGTTATAGCTTCTTTGTGCCTGGAGCTTTTAGAAGCAAATTTGACTTCTCTTCTGTTACTACATTAAGAATGTAATGCTGGTGTTAAATTCAAAACACATTGTGGAGGCTTCTGGGTCATATTTCCCACCCATGCCTCTGCCAGCAGGTTTTGTTGGCCATGAGGAATACAGAATAAGGATGCACTGACTGAAAATGCAGCCCAGCCAAGCCACAATCCTGCTATCCAGGACCATGAGCTGCTCCTTGAATAATGGGTTCTGTTTTGGACCCCTCACTATAAGGAGGACACTGAGGTGCTGGAACATGTCCAAAGAAGGGGCACAAAGCTGATGAGGAGTTTAGAGGACAAAGCTTGTGATGAGTGACTGAAGGAACTGAGGTTGTTTAGCCTGGAGAAGAGGAAGCTTAGGGAAGACCTCATTGCTCTCTACAACTGCCTGAAATGATGTTGTTGCAAGTTGGAGGTAACAAATGATAAGAGGAAATTGTCTCACAGTGCAGCAGAGGAGGTTTAGGTTGGATAGTTGGAAAAATTTCCTTCTGAAAGAATTGCCATACCTTGGAACATGCAGTGACTCCAGCTCCAGGGAACTGGTGGAGTCATTACCTATGGCAGGTTTGATGCTGAGGGTTTAATGGTGACTTGGCAGAGCTGGGTTGATGGTTGTACTTGATAATCTTAAAGGTGTCTCCTAACTGTAGTGATTCTATGAGCTCAGTTCCCTGGAAGAATTTAAGTAAGGTTCTGCTTTGTGCTGCTGGAGATTACAGATGCCTCATAGCCTCTTGATGCACCTGGTTAGTATCTGTAACACAGGAGGCAGTGGTGTGACACCAGCCCATAAGGAGCAAGCCCACTACAAAGGCTGGGCCTGTCTGGGGCTGCAGCTATGGACAGTGTCAGCCCTTCCAGCTGGATCAGCAAATGATGACTCCTCATCAGTGAGGCCATTCGTTGACCTTCGGTTTTCCCTGAGCTGGAGCCAAGCGCTGTGCCCGACCCTGGGTGTCACGTAGCCTGGGTTCTCGTGCCAAGTGCCTGTGAGGGTACAGGGTGCCAGTATTCAGCACTTCTTTCACAAGTGTTTGGCCATTGGAAGCTGAAGTTATGTAACAGGAGTTCATGATGAGACCTTTGTGCTTAGATGCTGCGTTTTTGGAGGAGCAGCTTTGTGTGATTTACAGTAAAGCAGAGAAGGAACCAAGCTGGAAATGCTAAATTGCGATTTTAACCTCGAAGCAGATTCATTGCCTGGAGTTGGAGGGTCTTGTGGATAGTGTTACTTAGTCTGAAGTTAGCACAGACAGGGGTTTGAGCCCATGTTGCCTTTTTTCCTCTCTAAGTCTTCTTGTGGAGGGACTTGATTGTAGGATTTGATGATGTAGGAACCAGAACACTCTTCGGTTCTCCCTGAGAGATGTACCATGTTCTTCCTTCCAAGAAACAGACCTGAGTGTATTGTTTGACAAGAAGCTCCCCATGAGCCAGCAGTGTGCTCATGCAGCCCAGAAGGCAAATTGTGTTCTAGGCTACATCAAGAGGAGTGTGGCCAGCAGATTGGGAGAGGTGATTCTGCCCCTTTACTCTGCTCTGGTGAGACCTTACCTCAAATACTGTGTCCAGTTCTGGTGTCCCCATCATAAGGAGGACAGAGAACTGTTGGAGACAGTCCAGAGGAGGGTCACAAAAGATGATCCAAGGGTTGGAGCACCTCTGCTATGAGGATAGGCTGAGGGAGCTGATGTCATTCAGTCTAGGGAAGACTCCAGGGGGAACCTTAGAGCTGCCTTCTTGAGGGGATCCTACAGGAAGGCTGGAGAGGGACTTTCCATAATGGTGTCTAGTGACAGGTTGAGGGGGGAATGGTTTTAACCTGAGGAAGAGTAGGTTTAGACTGGATCTCAGAAAGAAGTTCTTCAGTGCTAGGATGGTGGGACTCTGGAATAGCCTGCCCAGAGTGGCTGTGGATGCCTCTTCCCTGGAGGTGTTCAAGGCCAGGTTGAATGAGGCCTTGATCAAATCTAGTTGAGAGGCAATCCTGCCCTTGGCAGGGGGGTTGGAGTAGATGTAGTGTTACGCTGGACGTGAAAGTTTCTGTTCCCCAGGGAGCAGTAGCAGTGAGTGTTGTGACCCAAAGCTTGTGTGTTCTGGTGTTTTTCAGACAGATGAATGGCGTCTGAGCTGCATCAACAAGGAGTTCTCTGTCTGCCCCTCCTACCCTCCAGTTGTCATTGTCCCCAAATCCATAGATGACGAAGCGCTTCGGAAGGTCGCCCTCTTTCGCCATGGCAATCGCTTCCCAGTCCTCAGCTATTACCACAAGAAGAATGGGATGGTAAGCAGCTGCAGCTGAGGGAGGGGGCACCTAAAGGAGCTCTGTGAATCCATTCAATGAAACTCGGGAGCCTTCAGCACAAGAAGGATGTGGACCTGTTGGAGCAGGTCCAGAGGAGAGCCACAAAAGTGATCCAAGGGCCAGAACACCTCTCCTTTTAAGGGCAGGCTGAGGGGATTCCTCCATTGCAACATGAGGAGGAACTTCTTTACTCTAAGGGTCACAGAGCACTGGCACAGGCTACCCAGAGAGGTTGTGGAGTTTCCTTCTCTGGACTTTCAAGGCCTGTCTGGATGCATTCCTGTGTGACCTGAGCTAGATTGTATGGTCCTGCTGTGGCAGGGGGGTTGGACTTTATGATCTTCAGAGGTCACTTCCAACCCCTAACATTCTGTGATCCTGTGAATTTGTGTTGTTCAACCTGAACAAGAGAAGGCTCCAGAGAGACCTTCTTGTGGCTTTTCACTGCTTTTCACAGCAAGACAAGGGAGGGGATTCTGTCCCTTTGCTCTCCTCAGACCCCACCTGGATTCCTGTGTGCAGTTCTGGAGCCCTCAGCACAGGAAGGACATGGAAGTGTTGGAGCGGGTCCAGAGGAGGCCATGAGGATGCTGAGAGGGCTGCAGCAGCTCTGCTGTGAGGACAGGCTGAGAGAGTTGGGGCTCTGCAGCCTGGAGAAGAGAAGGCTTTGAGGGGACCTGATAGTAGCCTTCCAGTATCTGAAGTGGCCTACAGGAAGGCTGGGGAGGGACTACTGACAAGGTCTTGCAATGACAGGACAAGGGGCAATGGATTTAAACTGGCAGAGGGAAGATTAAACTGGATGTTAGGAGGAAGTTCTTTGCAGTGAGGATGGTGAGACACTGGCACAGGTTGCCCAGGGAGGTTGTGGCTGCTCCCTCCCTGAAGGTATTCAAGGCCAGGTTGGATGAGGCCTTGATTGAGCTGTACTAGTGGGAGGTGTCCCTGCCTGTGGCAGGGGGTTGGAACTGGATGATCCTTGAGGTCCCTTCCAACCTTACCATTCTATGATCTTCAAGGTCCCTTCCAAACCAAACCATTCTATGAATCTATCATCTGTGTCTGGGTGGTGAATGAGTACTCTCCATTTTAGAAGCAGCTATTAATCTGCTTGCTTGGAAGCATGTGAGCTTGCTCACACAACTAAGACTGAGATGAGACTTGCATATCCACTGCTGGCACCGTTGCTTGAGTCATCTGCCAGGAGGCTTCCTGCTGACAGGATGGCAGAAACCACATTGGCCTGTCTCAGGGTGGTGTGTTGTCTCCTTCACAGCAGTGCCGTGGTAACAGCAAGCGTGCCTAGAGCCAGCAATGCTTCTGCTGTGGAGCTATTGGAGGAGTGATCAGAACAGTCTGTTCTCCAAGCCTGTCAGTGTAACATGTTTTGGGAGCACTGAATTTTTTGGTGTTGCACAAACATTCACCACCGCTCAACAAGCCCAAATCTAATTGAGGAACTGTGAAGCTATGATTAAGAAATGCACTTTATGAAATTGTTGAGCAATTCTTTGTATCCCGTGCTGTTGTAAAAGCATTTCTGAGGAAGCTGGGATTGCCAACCTGCAGATTTTAAACTTCAGCCAGGCTTCTTAGTCAAATTCTAGAAGGTTTTCTTGCTTCCTGTTGTGGGCTCTGAGTTAGAGGACATCTAGTCTGGCTTTGAGGGGCTTTTAGCTTTGCATTAAAATCAACCACCCGCCAATGTGGCAACTTTCTGCTTTTTCTCAGCTCAACTGAATACTTGGGGGGAAGCTTCATTCAGTTATCCCTTGGAATTCTGCATCTTTTCAAGTGTGAGGAGTGTGGTAGCATTTGGCTTGGAGTGGTTGAACTTGTGACGGTGGTGCTACCTGTCATGATGCTCTCCCAGCATTGGAGTTCCTGAGTGTAGCTGGGGTTGCTGATTGGCTGCCCTCATATTTTACCTGTCATTTACCTATCCCTGGTGAGATGCTGTTTCTGAATTGAAAGGCATTGACTGGAGAGAAATGGCAGCTCATAAATCTGTGGACCTAAAGTTTTTTAGTTTAGCCACTGTGTAAAACTGTACCTGAGAGGCATTGTTTAACACATTGTTTAAAACATGCCAAGACATGGTTTAAAAACAGAGTTTGGATGAGACTTTAAAGATGACAATCTGAAAATGTTGGTTTATGAAGGAGCCAGCTGCAGGAAGTCAGTTCAGTGGCTCACAAAGATAATACTGAAGGAATGATTAAAGAAATGAAGCCTCTGAGATGGTGTCTGCTTCAGAAGGTGGCCTGCTAAATAATCCCTCATCTGAAACATTTGTTTTCCTTTTAAATAGATTCAGTCTCAGCAAGAGAGTGCAGGATTCAGGGCAAGGGAGAAGAGCAGCTGAAGGAAGAACTAGAGAGATGCTTCTGTGCATCAGACAGAGCAGATTTGGGGGTTTGCTTGTCTGTGTCCAGCTGTGGTGGATCAAACTTGAAGCAGATAAAAGTTGGAAGTGTGGTGGGGTGAGAGCTGCACTTGCTGATGTAAATCCTCAGAGCAGAACTGGAGCCCCTGGAGGATGCCAACAGAGTTTTACCCTCGAATGGATGTAGGATGCTTATAAGGTTGAACTGTGTCACTCCTGTAAGCATTCTTACAGTGCTCTGAGCTTTTCTGGAAAACAGGAGTGTGCTGTGTGAATTTCAGCAACACACTTCTCCAGTGAGAGAGCCTTTCACTGTGCCTGCCATTGAGACCCAGCCATCTAATGCACCCATTTGCAGTCTGCATTTACAGACCCCTAACAAGTCCTCTAGTGAAGATTTGCTTTGCATAGTGAGTTTAAATCCCCACTCTCAGCTTGGAGCTCAAGTTCTCAGTACCTTTCAGTCTCAAGTCTCCATTTCCAGTGTTTAGTTGATGGCTGTACTGTGTGCAGTTCTGGAACCCTCAGCACAGGAAGGACATGGAAGTGTTGGAGCGGGTCCAGAGGAGGGCCACAAAGATGATCAGAGGGCTGGAGCAGCTCTCCTATGAGGACAGGCTGAGAGAGTTGGGGCTCTGCAGCCTGGGGAAGAGAAGGCTTCCAGGAGACCTGATAGTAGCCTTCCAGTATCTGAAGGGGGCCTACAGGAAGGCTGGGGAAGGATTATTTACAAGGTCCTGCAACGACAGGACAAGGGGCAATGGGCTTAAACTGGTAGAGGGGAGATTTAGACTGGATGTTAGGAGGAAGTTCTTTACAGTAAGGGTGGTGAGGCACTGGCACAGGTTGCCCAGGGAGGTTGTGGATGCTCCCTCCCTGGAGGGGTTCAAGGCCAGATTGGATGAGGCCTTGAGTGAGCTGTACTAGTGGGAGGTGTCCCTGCCTATGGCAGGGGGTTGGAACTAGATGATCCTTGAGGTCCCTTCCAACCTTACCATTCTATGATTCTATGATTCTATGATTCTATTTGTCTCCACAGGTCATGATGAGAAGTAGCCAACCTCTCACAGGTACCAATGGGAGGCGGTGTAAAGAAGATGAGAAGCTGATCAATGCCACCCTGCGGCCTGGCAAGCGTGGCTACATCATTGATACAAGGTCACTCAATGTTGCCCAGCAGGCCAGGGCCAAAGGAGGGGGCTTTGAACAAGAAGCACATTATCCCCAGTGGAGGAGGATTCACAAGTGTATTGAGAGGTGGGTGGAATCACACAGGCTCTTCTCTGTGCTCCCCTCTGCAGGTTTGCCTTGGCAGAGCCAATAAAAGTGCCACGAAGTGTTTGGTTCTGTGAGGAATGGCCACGTGTCCTGGCTCCTGGCAGCAGGCTCCTTTTTGGTAGAATGTGGGTGATAAAGGTGCTTGGCTTTGGAGGGTTGTGTTTGGCTCCTTGTTCTGAACAAGTTGCTGCAGGTTTCAAACATCAGGCAATCTCCCTGTGCCATCTCTTGCCCTGACCATCTCTAGCTGCACCCCAACCATCCTGCATTTCCCTTTGCAGGAATGCACAATAATAAGCAAGTCACTTGCTAGAAAATTTCTGCAGGTGAGGGCATGTGGAGACAAGTTTCTAGGTTAAATAAACTTTTAATCTGACCTCATTCTACTGCTCTTAAACCTTAGTTTTGGGTGATCCTTGTAGAAAGCCATGCAGTCAAGTTACTGGAGCTGTTGGGAAGCAGTTGCTCCCCTTATCACTGAGTAAGCTGGCTCTTGAGGAGCTCATGTGTGGAATTTCCTGACTGTTGCTTTGTGTTGTTTGGTTTTGCTTCTAAAAATTTTATCTGGACTTAAATTTGAAGAGGATTATTTTCCAAGTGGACATAAGCATCAGAGAGAGGAGTCGTTAAACCACAGTATATGAAGACTAAATATCTCATGCAGTTATTGTGTGGCTTTGTCAGCTTTTCTGATTTTCAGTTTGCACCCTCTGTTAGACCTGAGCACACCCTGAAAAGGGCAGTAATTTGCTTTTGATTCATCAGTAGTTTGGCACCCTTGGGAAACAAGACCAGAGAAGCATCTAGTTTAATCAGCTGTATGCTGAATGCCAGCTTGCTAGAGCTTGAGGACATATGGCAACAAATGCAGAGGTGATACAAAAATTAGCCAAACTAATCTTATGGTGGCTCTGCATTGAGAACTTGAGTCTGGTCTAAAGTCTTCTGCTTTAGAATGGACTTGTGACCTTATGATGGATGGCTTTCAGATTACTGCTGTAGCTCTACAGCTTAAAACTACCCAAAACTTGTAGTGTAGTACTGAGAACAAAGGTGCAGCACTTGAAGCTTGGCTGGCACTTGCTAGTGTCAGTGCCAGGAGGTAGCAGTCACACTTGTATCTGGTAATGGGAGTGAGGCTATTGAAACAGGGGTAGGATAGGGCTAGACACACAGAGTTTAGGTAAGAGGAAAGGCTCTGCAGAGAGATCTGTAGAGGATGGGCTGGATCAGTGGGCTGAGCTGTGAGGTTCATTGTGACTAAGTTCCAGGTCCAACGCTTGCCTCACTACAACCCCATGCAATACTCCAGACCTGGGGAAGAGTGTTTGGAAGGCTGCCTGGCAGAAAAGGACCTGGAGGTGTTAGTTAACAACTGGCTGAACATGAGCCATTGGCATGCCTGGGTGGCCAAGAAGGCCACCAGCATCCTGGCTTGTACCTTTGTTACCCACTCCTTGCTGCTTACCTTTGATCTCTGCACAGAATGCTTCTGGCTTGGGTCACCAACAGTGTGGCCAGCAGGACCAGGGCAGGGATTGTTTCCCTGTTTGTGCTGGTGAGGTTCCACCCTGAATGCTGGGTTCAGTTTTGGGCTCTCCACTCCAAGAAGACATTGAGGTGCTAGAGTGTGTCCAGAGGAGAGTAACAAAGCTGGCGAAGGGTCTAGAGCACAGGTCCTGAGAGGAGTGGCTGAGGGAACTGGAATTGGGTCTGGAGAAAAGGAGGCTGAGGGGAGACTCTCTTGCTCTCCACAACTACAAACAGGGAGGTAGGTTTTTGCCTTTTCTCACAAGTAACAAAGGAGAAGACAAAAGGAAATTGCCTTAAATGTGCCAAGAGAGGTTTAGGTTGCATATTAGGAATAATTTCTTCATAGAAAGGGTTGTCAAGCTCTGGAACAGGTGCCCAGGGAAGTGGTGGAGTCACCATCCCTGGAGGAATTTGAAAGCTGTGTAGCTGTGGTGCTGAGGGACATGGTTTAGTTGTGACCTGGCAGTGCTGAGTTTATGGCTAGACTCAATGGTCTTAATGTTTTAGGGGTGAGCTGACAGTGCTGGGTTGGTCTCAACCTAAAAGGTCTTTTCCAAACTAAACAGTTTGATGATTTTGCAAGAGATAGAAAAGGCTGTACTGCTGCAATGCCTTTGCAAAGCAATTCCTTTTGAAGGGAAAGAGACAACTTAGGTCCAAAGAGTGGGATTGTGCTGGCAGTTAGCCCTTGGGCATTACCAGTGCCAGCAGGTGTGCTGGATGAGGGAACCTCCCTTCTGCAGGCTCACACCATTTTGAAATGACCGTGTGTAAACCGTAACCCTTTATTTTGGGGTCACTGTGTTTCTGTGAGCACATCATCCTGCCTGCTGTGGAACTGCTGCTGATGTCAATGTTTTGCTTTTCCCAAAGGTTTAATATTCTGCAGGAAAGCCTCATCAAGCTTGTGGAAGCTTGTAATGACCAGTCACACAATATGGACCGCTGGCTCAGTAAACTGGAAGCTTCTAACTGGCTGACTCACATCAAGGAGATACTAACTGCAGCTTGTCTAGCAGCACAGTGTATTGATAGGTAAGTATTCTTTTTTTTTTTTTTCAGAAAACCTTGAATTTCTCATTTACTGCTGAGAGAAAGCTTGTTAAATACCTCCACATTTCCTGTGGAGAAGGACCTGGCAGTCCTGGTGGACAAGAAGCTATCCGTGGGACAGCAATGTGTTCTTGTGGCCAAGAAGGCCAATGGGATCCTGGGCTGCATTAAGAGTGTGTCCCAACAGGTCAAGGGAGGTTCTCCTCCCCCTATACTCTGCCCTGGTGAGATCTCACCTGGAATATTGCATTCAGTTTTGGGTTTCCCAGTTCAGGAGGGACAGTGATCCACTGGAGAGAGCCCACAGAGGGCGATGAATATGATGAAGGGGCTGGAGCACTGCCCTATGGGGAGAGGCTGAGGGACCTGGGGCTGTTTGGTCTGGTGAAGAGGAGACTTAGAGGGGAATCTAATCAATGCTTTTAAATATCTGAGGGCTAAGAGTCAACAGGGAGGGGACAATCTCTTCTCAGTTGCACCTTGTGAAAGAACAAGGGGCAGTGGATGTAAGCTACAGCGCAGGAACTTCCACCTCAACATGAGGAAGAACTTCATTACTGTAAGGGTCACAGAGCACTGGAACAGGCTGCCCAGAGAGGTTGTGGAGTCTTCTTCTCCACAGACAAAACAATCTCAAGACCCATCTGGATGCATTCCTGTGTGACCTGCACTAGATTATGGTCCTGCTCTGGCAGGAGGGTGAGACTCAGATCTCCAGAGGTCCCTTCCAACCGCTAACATCCTGTGAGCCTGTGAACTGTTAGCCACTGGCCACTGTGAACTAGTTTTGCACCCATGTAAGATACTGCTTCACCATGCCTAAAGAATGTTCCTCCCTTAAGTCATGCTTGCCTTTTTTAGAAGGACAAGCCTGAGGGAGGAAATCTGGACTAAAAATAGATGTTAGATCATCTGGTTCAGGTATATTCCTGTGTCTGATGCAACCAATCTGATTTAATTTTATCAAAGGTTTAGGTTAGAATGTGCCTATTTGAAGTGCTGTTTGGTAGCCTAGACAAGTGGAAACACAGACTTTATAGAAACCTTTTTTTGGCAGCTGAAAGTCTCCAATACACCTCACTTCTAGAGATCAAAGCAACAGCATTTCCTTGTTTTCCCCAGGCATTTTTGTTCAGTGCTTTTTCATCTTGAAATTTTTATCCCCCTAGTCTTGTCTAAGCAATTAGCTTCATCCCTTCTAAGTGCCTCTGACCTCTTTTAACCTGACATTCCTTTAATAAATACTGCTGGCTTGGCTAACTTGTCTCCAGACCTCAGGCTGGAGAGCCCAAAGCCTAGCTGTCAGGTGCCAGGGTGTTGGGTTGGGTCTAAATGTGATTTCTTTGTGGCTCTGAGAGGGGAAAGCCCTTCTCAAAACTGAGGGAAGATGTGGATTTGGGTTGTTTTTTTTTTTTTCTGTACCAGCTAGGGAATGTAGGCTGAAATGCAGTCTCGTTGGGGAAAATGGCCTTACTGCATTAAAATATCAGCTACTGTGCTTTCTAAAAGCACTGGCAGTGCCTGTTTCATTATTGACCCTGCCAGAAAGGGATTGCTCTTGGTCAACAGCTTTATCTGTAATTCCTTCCTGCTTGTGTGTAATGAGAAACATTGGTGACGAAACTCCTCTGGCTTGTGTGGACAGTGAGCAATTTCATCATTTTTATCTCAGTTTTTCTGTTTACCTAAAGCTGTGGTAGGCCAACTCAGCATGGGGTTCCTGGCTCACCTCTTTCAGAGCTTAGAGATTATAGCTGAGCTGACAGAAATGGCTCAGTAATATTTGCCGTGGGGAAGGAACAACTGGGACAGGCGTTGCAGTGTCTTAAAGGTTCAGGGCCTGAATAATGAAAGGTGAAACTGGTGTTACCCTGCTGAGCCCCACTTGGAGGAGAGCATAGGCTGGCAGTTAGCCTTTGCAACTGGCTGGATGCCATCCTGTGCAGCTTGCTGTAAGTGAACCTGATTGGATTAGATCTCCAGAGGTCACTTCCAGCCCCCCAACAGGCTGTGATTCAGTGATTTGCAATTGTGCTTAGCTATTCAATGAGCTTTTTGTCTACCATTGCCTGAGGAAGGAGGAGAGAAAGTACCTGGAGATTTAGATATGCCCACAAAGGTGGAGTTGTTTTAGACATAAGACTACCCAGACAACCAATAGAGTGCTGGGCTGCAAGATGAGTAGTGTGGGCAGCAGGGCAAGGGAGGGGATTCTACCCCTTTACTCTGTTCTCCTTAGACCCCACCTAGAGTACTGTGTGCAGTTCTGGAGCCCCCCAGCACAAGAAGGATTCAGTTGGTTCCCACCAATCACCCAGAGGTGATTGGTGGGAACCAGCATGGCTTCACCAAGGGCAGATCTTGCCTGACAAATTTAGTGGCTTTCTATGATGAGGGCACAGCGACAGTGGACAAGGGAAGGGCAGCTGATGTCATCTACCTGGACCTGAGTAAGGCATTTGACTCTGTCCCACATGACATCCTGGTCACCAAACTGGAAAAGCATGGACTTGATGGATGGACCACTGCTGGATAAGGAATTGGCTGGATGGTCGAACCCAGAGAGTGGTGATCAAGGGCACAATGTCCACCTGGAGACCAGTGCCAAGTGGTGTCCCTCAGGGGTCAGTGCTGGGACCAGTGCTGTTTAACATCTTTGTCAGTGTCATGGACAGAGGAATCAGTGCACCCTCAGCAAGTTTGCAGGTGACACCAAGCTGTGTGGCACAGTCGACTTGCTAGAGGGCAGGGAT